>ML399948.1:0-14151 GCA_005239525.1 Nicotiana knightiana | reverse complement strand
AGGAAGTTTTATTAGACAGAATCCTAAGACACGATATCTAAGTGAATATAAATGCACAAAGGTCTGCAACTTTATTTATAAACTCAACAGCAAGGACCTAATCAGCTTGCCTACTGATTTTAAAACATGTTAACCTTTAGAAAGCAAACACAACCAAGTAGTGTTCCAACTTTTATAGAGATTGATTACCTAAGGCTTTCCCAGGCGTGGGGTTGTGCGTAGTAATTACCAGAATTGTTAAAAAATAGTTCAAAAGTTGTTTTACCTAAAAGCATGTTGTTCTAGGTGATATGATTATGTAGAGATTGTTACTAATTTTATTAAGGGCAAGACAATTAGATGTGACACTGTTTCTACCTTTTTCGTGAGTCAGTAGTTAAACTAGGCGTGGTTAAGCAGATGTATACAAAATCCTAGAGCAAGATATCTAATATGGACATATAAATGCAGGATGGTTAAGACTTAATTTCAGGATACACAGAATTTCGAAAGGCATGATTTCTAGAATGCACAAGGAGTTACATGGTGATGGAAACATGATTTTTAATGCACAGGAGTAATATCTTTTATGTTAACGTTGTTTATTGTCCTAGGAGCAGGATTTCTTAGAGATGAACATAAAGCATGGATGAGATGCTGAAACAGTAGACATGAAATCCTAGGAACATGGTATCTAGTGCATGCTTGGCATGGTTTGAATGAACATGTTGGTCCTAAAACATGGATTCTAATGCAGATAGAAACAATGTAAAGTTTAAAACATTATTTCTACCCGATGATGTTAACAGAATTATATGGCTACCCTCCCCACTTCACTAGCCATCCCCAATTTCTGTTTACAAATAATTATTAGAGACCAGGTGAGTAAATTACATAAATAGATAAAGGAAAATAAGAAGTTAAATTATAGGGAGCCTGAAAAATAGGCTCAGATTCTCAGGACCTCAAGTGCCCAAGTGTTTCATAACCTTTCTCATATCCGGGTGTGTTAGAGTTCCCTAAGGACCTCAAGGGATATCGGGTAGTGCTCACACCCACATTTCAGAACCATAATTGAGTGAGTGCAGTGTGGAAGGGCCAGCCCTCAATGCATCAGAGTTGAGAGGGATCTCACAGGAATCCCACGGCAGTCATACACTGGAGGGGGCAGAACCAAATGACCTAAGAGTAGAGTGAGAGTGCTTGACAGAGTTTTGAAAAGGTTTTAATAGGAAAGACAGTGTATGAAAAAGACTTAGTTGAAACAGTTTTATAAAATAAGAGAGTTGTTTAGTAAAAAAAATAGTTTTTTGACAGAGTAGGACAAGTAATAAACAGTAGACTAATCATAGCACAAACATATTCAGCACATTCAAATCACAGTCCTTCATACAAGGGTGATGGGAATTGGGGACACATGGCACATAGTATACATGAGCATAAAAGTTATTGTAGGGGGTTTATGGGGATTAGGGGATAGCTAATGGTATCAACACATCATGAATTCCATAATCAACACCGAATCAGACAACTTAGGATTTAACTCATAACTAGAAGAAATCACTTACCTCTTGATGATGATGGAACCCCTTCTCAAATGCTCCAAAAAATCGCCCAAGACCAAGTGAAAAATGAGGAAAATGGGCTAAGTCTCGGAATAAAAGCCCTTGCACCAGTCGGTTGGAAAATAGGCTATCAAGGTCGGAATGGAATTTGAGAAGTTGGAACAGTTTTGTCAGGTCATTTTGGATATTCTGCACAATTTCAGGACAATCGGAGGTGTTTTGGTTGGTTTTGGCGTAGTTGGCAAAATTTGGAAGTTTCAAAGTTCATAGGCTTGAATTTCATGTGAATTTGGTGTTTTCATGTTGTTTTTGGTGTTTCGAAGGCTCGACTAAGTTTGAATGATGTTATGGGATATGTTGGTATGCTTGGATGGGGCCCCGAGGGGCTCGGGATTGATTTCGGATGGTTGACGGGATGTTTGGAGTGATTCTTGGTAATTTGCTGGTTGCTGGTGTTTTCGCACCCACTGAAGGGGAGCCACAGGTGCGATTCCGCAGGAGCGGACTGCGCTCCTCAGGTGCGAGATTTGGATGTGTAGGGAGTGGTCCGCAGGTGCGAGGAATTTGTCGCACTTGAGATCTCGCTGGTGCGGAAGGTGCATCGCACCTGCGAAGCCGCATGTGCGGAGAAAAGGTCGCAGGTGCGGGATTTGCCCGTTAAGTGAGTTTTTGCAGGTGCGCACTTAGGACCGCAGATGCGGGTCCGCAAATGCGGAAATAACTGGGCAAAAAAGTATAAAAGGGACCCTCCGCGAAATTTCTTATTTTTTTCATCAATTTGCATGCGGGAGGAGTCCATTGAAGGCGATTTTGAGAAGGAAATTCAAGATTCTTCAGCAAAAGTATGTTCTTTGGTTGTTAATCTTGTTCCTATGCTATTTTGTAGGGACTAGGCTTGAAAATTTAAGGATTGAGGAAAATGTTGGAAAAATGGGAGGAAAGAATTGGGGTTTCTTTTAAGGTGATCTGATTTTGATGATTTTGGTATGAGTAGAATCGTGGGAGGACGACATTTCTAGTGAAGTAAAAATTATCAGATTTTGAGACATAGGCCCGGGGCTCGAGTTTGGCCGAATTTCGAGATTCTTGTTTAATTTGATGATTTTCGATTAGGTTGAGTTCCTTCGATATATATTGATGATGTTAAACTAATTTTGGCTAGATTCGGTGCAATTTGGAGCAAATTTGAGGCCAAGTGCATTGCGAACTAGTGTCGCGGCCCGGTAGAGGTAAGTAATGGCTATAAATCTTTTCCTGAGGGTATGAAACCCCGGACTTCGTATTTCTTACTGTTTCCAGAATGGCGCACATGTCGGATGACGAGTATGTGGCGCGTACTAACTCTTGGATTGGACTAGGTCCTCTCCGCGGCGACTAATGAGTTGCATATTTATTCAAAACCTTACTTTAATTATGTTCTAAAGAATTGTGTAATATTTGGGTTGTGACCCATGTTTGGGGCCTAGTGACGATCTGTTTTGACCCCTTAGGGGCTATTATAGTGATATTCTCCCTACTTTGAAACTACGATTTTTCACTCAGTCTTTCTTGTGAAATTGTTGACACTCCTATTTGATGATATTACAATTTCTCGAAATGAAATACTAATTGGGTCAAGAACCCCATTTTATTTATGGCCCGAGTGGCATGTTGAGAGTGTCTGACTGAGTGCGGTCAAGGGCCAATGTTGTGAGGATATTTATTATATGAGACAGACCGAGAGCATGAGAGTGATTGTGCCATGATTTGGCTGTTTATTTAGCGCTTGGGCTGAAGAAACCCCTCCGAAGTCGGAGCCTGTACACACCCCCAGTGAGCACAAGTACCTACTGAGTGCGAGTGTCGAGTGCCGAGTGATTGGGAGGCATGAGTGACTGTGAGGTGCTGAGTGACTGATTACGAGTGATGGTGAGGTATGCCCGAGGGGCTGATGATGAGTGACTGTGAGGCATGCGCGATGGGCTAATTATGATATATGTTTTGCCCGAGGGGCTACTGATGATTTTACTACATTCACTCTGAGCTTATGAAATATGTTTTGCCCGAGGGGCCTCTATATGATTCATTTCATTTCATACTAGACCTTTCGGTTGAAATTGTTGAAATTATATATATTTTTAAAGGGGGTTTGTGGAAGTTGATTTTTTTAAGGCATGACGATTTCATACATCTATGTTATACTATTTGAAAGTAAGGTTGTGCCTCCTGTGATTTGACGACATTGATTTATATGTTCTTGCTGCTCAGACCTGATTTGTCTTCATTACTACTGAGTTCGTGTACTCACATTACTCCCTGCACCTCTGTGTGCAGATTCAGGAGCAGACATCGAGCATTAAGCTTTATTCCACCGGAGCCAGATTGCGGGATATAGAGGTAGTTGTCCAGCGTCTGCAGCATCTCTGTTTTCCCTTCCTGTTGTATTTAGCTTGATTCTGAGTTTTGTATTATAATAGTTTATTTTGTATTATTTCACTAGATGCTCTTGACACGTTGGCTCCGGGTTTTGGGGTTGGCAGTAGTGTATTATGATGACCTACTTTATTCAGTAGTTTCTGTATATTTATGAAATTCTTAGATTTCGGAAATGGGATTTTTAAAAGAAATTGTGAACATGTGATATATTGGCTAGCCTAGTTCCACAATAGGCGTCGTCACGACCGGCTTAGGATTTGGCGTCGTGACAATTTCCATGTTAAAAATCTATACATAATCAATGTATTTAACTCAAGGTAGGTAGGGATAACTTACCTTGATATATATGATGAAACCCCATTTTCAAACCCTCCAATAATCGCCCTAGCCAAGAGAAAAATGAAAGAAAGTGGCCAAATCCCGCTTATAAAATAACACACTGCCCAGACCCGACCTCCGCACCTGCAGTCGAACCACCGTACCTGCGGCCCAGAAAGTGGCCTTAAACTTCTTAACAAATAAATCAAATAAAATAAACAATGAATTTATACCAATTACAAAAGGGATTCCCAATTCTACTATCACATACAAATACCATCGAGGACGTTCGGCCTGATCCAACATAAATATAAACTGTGCACTGCCGAGGGTGGAACGACATGAACCATAGATGCATCTATTACCCCGCTCGCAAATCATACGTGCGATGCGGTCAAATATAAGTTTAAAAGAATTACCCCAATCGCGAATCATACATGCGACGCGGTCAAATATAAATTTAGAAGAATTACCCCGCTCGTGAATCATACATGCAGCGTGGTTAAATAAAAATTTAAAAGAATTACCCCACTTGAAAATCATACATGCGACACAGTCAAATATAAATTTAAAAGAATTACCCCGCTCGCGAATCATACATGCAACTTAGTCAAATATAAGTTTGAAATAATTACCCCCCCTCGTGAATCATACATGCGTCGCGGTTCCACAGAGATTTCTTAAGTTATTATAGTATTCTTCCATTTCCTTACAAAATACGAAGTTCAAATGAAAAAATTTAAGATCCCAATTTTCATAACAATTTCAACTCCTTTCAAAACATTTAGAATGCAAACTCAACCCCGCTACTTCTCAAGGCAAACAATAAACATAAATCAGCAACAATATCAACAAGGCATGATGTGAGTCTAAAACTACATGAACATAAGCATGGTTAGTAGCTGCGTATGGACTCTCATCACCTCGTGCATACGTATTCCTTACAAATAGAAGCACATATTTACTTATTTCACCTATGGGGTTAATTCCCTCTTACAAGGTTAGAAAGGAGACTTACCTTGCTCCGGAGTCCCATAACCGACTCCCAAGCCCTTCAAACAATTCAAATCGATGCTCCACGCTCCAAAACTAGTCAAATATTTAGCAATTCCATAAACATACACACTAATCTCATTATAATCCTATTTACAATAATTTTTCAACTCCGTTCGAAAAGTCGATAAAAACTCGCCCTCAGGCCCACGTGCCCGGATTCCGAAATTTTTTAAAGATAAATTTTACCATAACCCCACAGACTCAAATGTATAATTTATTTCAAATTCTATGCCCAAATTTGTGGCCAAAATTCATAAATACCAATTTCTAGGTTTTATTCAAAATCCCAAAATTTCTACAATTTCACATATATAAATCCATATATAATCCTTGCATTTAACTCATAACTAGAATAAATCACTTACCTCTTGATGATGATTGAAGCCCTTCTCAAATGCTCTCAAAAATCGCCCAAGACCAAGTGAAAAATGAGGAAAATGGGCTAAGTCTCGGAATAAAAGCCCTTGCACCAGTCGGTTGGAAAATAGGCAATCAAGGTCGGAATGGAATTTCAGAAGTTGGAACAGTTTTGTCAGGTCATTTTGCATATTCTGCACAATTTCAGGACAATCGGAGGTGTTTTGGTTGGTTTTGGCGTAGTTGGCAAAATTTGGAAGTTTCAAAGTCCATAGGCTTGAATTTCATGTGAATTTGGTGATTTCATGTTGTTTTTGGTGTTTCGAAGGCTCGACTATGTTTGAATTATGCTATGGGATATGTTTGTATGTTTGGTTGGGGCCCCGAGGGGCTCGGGATTGATTTCGAATGGTTGACGTGATGTTTGGAGTGATTCTTGTGAAATTGTTGACACTCCTATTTGATGATATTACAATTTCTCGAAATGAAATACTAATTGGGTCAAGAACCCCATTTTATTTATGGCCCGAGTGGCATGTTGAGAGTGTCTGACTGAGTGTGGTCGAGGGCCAATGTTGTGAGGATATTTATTATATGAGACAGACCGAGAGCCTGAGAGTGATTGATGCCATGATTTGGCTGTTTATTTAGCGCTTGGGCTGAAGGAACCCCTCCAAAGTCGGAGTCTGTACACACCCCCAGTGAGCACATGTACCTACTGAGTGCGAGTGTCGAGTGCCGAGTGATTGGGAGGCATGAGTGACTGTGAGGTGCTGAGTGACTTATTACGAGTGACGGTGAGGTATGCCCGAGGGGCTGATGATGACTGACTGTGAGGCATGCGCGATTGGCTAATTATGATATATGTTTTTCCCGAGGGGCTACTGATGATTTTACTACATTCACTCTGAGCTTATGAAATATGTTTTGCCCGAGGGGCCTCTATATGATTCATTTCATTTCATACTAGACCTTTCGGTTGAAATTGTTGAAATTATATATATTTTTAAAGGGGGTTTGTGGAAGTTGGTTTTTTTAAGGCATGACGATTTCATACATCTATGTTATACTATTTGAAAGTAAGGTTGTGCCTCCTGTGATTTGACGACATTGATTTATATGTTCTTGCTGCTCAGACCTGATTTATCTTCATTACTACTGAGTTCGTGTACTCACATTACTCCCTGCACCTCTGTGTGCAGATTCAGGAGCAGACATCGAGCATTAGCCTTTATTCCACCGGAGCCAGATTGCGGGATATAGAGGTAGCTGTCCAGCGTCTGCAGCATCTCTGTTTTCCCTTCCTGTTGTATTTAGCTTGATTCTGAGTTTTGTATTATAATAGTTTATTTTGTATTATTTCACTAGATGCTCTTGACACGTTGGCTCCGGGTTTTTGGGTTGGCAGTAGTGTATTATGATGACCTACTTTATTCAGTAGTTTCTGTATATTTATGAAATTCTTAGATTTCTGAAATGGGATTTTTAAAAGAAATTGTGAACATGTGATATATTGTCTAGCCTAGTTCCACAATAGGCGTCGTCACAACCGGCTTAGGATTTGGCGTCGTGATAGTTTCCAAACCAAACACCCACACAAGTATAAAAACATAATACGGACTTGCTCGTGGCCTTATATCACATCAAATAACGTCGAAATCATGAATCTCACTCAAATTCAAGCTTAATGAACTTTAGAACGTCAAACTTTTATGTTCGATGTCGAGACCTATCAAATCACATCCGATTGACCTCAAATTTTGCACACTTGTCAGATTCGACATTACGTACCTACTATAACTTCCGGAATCAAAATCCGACCCCGATATCAAAAAGTCCACTTCCGGTCAAGCTTCTCAAAACCTTCAAATTTCTAAATTTTGCCAAATGACCTCCAAAATGATCTATAGACCTCCAAATCCATTTCTGGACACGTTCCCAGTACAAGAATCACCATACGGAGCTATTCCCAGACTCAAAATCCCAAACTGACATCGATAACATTGAAATGCACTGCAACAAAAATTTATGAAATTCTTCCAAAATGCCACTTCTACAATAGACGATGAAACGTTCCCAGGTCACCCAAAACCCGATACAAATATACGCCCAAGTCCAATATCATTATATGAACCTGTTGGATTCTTCAAATCCCGATTCTGAGGTCGTTTGCTCAAAAATCACACCTGAGTCAATTTTCCAATTTAAAGCTTCCGAAATGAGAATACTCTTCCTAAACTAACTCCGAACTTCCCGTAATTAAATTATGACCACACGTACAAGTCATAATACTTGAAGTGAAGCTACTCATTGCTTCAAACTACCGAATGACACGCTAGATCTCAAATCGACCGATCGGGTCGTTACATGTTAAAAAAAATGTATTCTATGTAAATTCCTCATCTTGAAATATAGGTTTTTAGATATAAACTTGAAAATCGACAAATTGTGTGTGCCAAATTTGAGTGTGCATCAGGATATCACTTACGAGAATAGGGGAAAACTACATTGTATAATTGTTCTTAAAATAATAGCTAAAAATTAATTTCTTGTATACATTTTTATATGTGATATAAAAATATACATAAATTTTATTTAATTTCGCGGTTATCAAATGTAAATTTATTTTCCCACGGGCTAAAAGGGATTTTTCCATATGGAGAACTTTACGTTACAAAAACNTGAGTGCGCATCAGGATATCACTTACGAGAATAGGGTAAAATGATATTGTATAATTGTTCTTAAAATAATAGCTAAAAATAAATATTTTTTATACATTTTTATATGTGATATAAAAATATATATAAATTTTATTTAATTTCGCGGTTATCAAATGTAAATTTCTTTGCCCACGGGCTAAAAGGGATTTTTCCATATGGAGAACTTTACGTTACCAAAATTGGACATGCCCAACTCGAAACAACTTGCAGATAAATATAGTGGTGTGTGTCATATATTTGTAATAACCCAGCATTTAAGAGAAAATTCTTTTAAGTTATATCTTTAACTATATATATATTTTTAAATTTACAGAGATAATAATTTATTTGATCGTCATATGCGTGCGTGAGATATATTTACACTTAGAAGAAATATTTAGGAATTGAAAGAGATAAAAGTATGAATTTAAATATAAATATTGATATCCTATAACAACACATAACACAAATTGGTAATTTTTTAGTCCTATATTAGATTTGGCAAAGATAGCCCCAAACAATTGGCATTATACAGCCAAATCCTCAAAAAACTATTCTCTTATATATTCTTTCTAAAAAAAAAATTACACGCCTATTTTGTCTTCCTTCCCCGTTTCTCTCATTATATTTTTTCTTCTATCTCTTCCCTTTCGCTCTCATAGTTTAGCAAACATTCTTGCAAATTATGTAAAAAAATTAGTGGGATGAAAAGGTAAGGTTGATCTTACATAAGAGAAAATCAGAAGCAAAAACTAAGAGAAAAAAATACATTTCAACTTTATTTTTCTTCTCTCTTCTTTTTCTTGGTTGAATTAAACGAGTGGGTGTCATTGAAATTTTTTGAATAACATATTATTTATTTTGATCTACCTAAGTTTTGATAGGATAGCAGTTGTCCGCTAGAATAATCGAGTAAGATGCATGCAAGCTTACCAAGATTTCACGGTCACAAAAAATAAAAACTTCAAACACTTGATGATCTAAAGTTCGATATATTTGATAATATGTCATCGTTGAACCAAAAGAAGAAAGAAACTACTAGTCACTAAATTATCGTGAACTGCAACCTAAAAGTTTCATTTCTTGTATTTATTGACTATACTTACTTATTCATGCATATTATATAGTTGTATATTTTAACCTGTAAAGTTTCCGAGAAAAAAGATGCAAATACGATTGCACCAAAATTTGATAAAATAAAAAGAAAATAAATTGACATGCTTTTTTTGGTAAAAAAAATAGATATTATAATTAGACAAACATATGCATACATATATTATGATGTTGTATTCGCACCATATTACTATTACAGGCTAATTCATTTATATTACTATTACGAACTGAGTCCTTAATAGTAGTAGTAGTCCTATTGTTTACGACATTGGCACAACAAAAGTCTGAAACTCCATTAGGTATAGTCTGGTGATCTTCCAAGTTCCCTGCAGTACATGGTACTTCCCTGGTAGTTGTTAATCCCAGCTTGTCTTCTTCCCAGATTTTCTTAGCAAAATATGGTGCTTCACCAAAAAGTCGCCTCGTGTAGTTGCCTTCACAAAACTTCATGTCTTTGCTAATTTGTCGGCTAATCTATTTTTTTCTCTGTACGCATGGTTAATTACTGGGTTATGTAGCTTTCTCTGCAGCATCCTGCAATCAAACAATAAATTAGCATATAGTACGTTGTCCTCATGTAGTAATGTGATTACCTACCTAGCGTCAATTTCCACTTCCAGTGGTAGTAGATTGTGTCGCATTGCTAGTGTAAGTTCCTGTAGTAAAGCGTGAAGTTCTGTTGCCGTAGGACCTTGACGTGGTATGCTTCTGGAGAAACCTATAATCCAATCCCCTTTATGTCCAGTAATTATTCTTCCTATACCATTTTTAGCAGATTCTGACGATTGTGATCCATCTGTGTTTAATTGATAAAAATTAGGTTTTGGTAGTATCCATTTAAGAGAGATTATTTTACGTTGTGATTTAAGTTTGTGCGTAGAAGCTTCCAAGTAACAAATTTTTGTGGCTTGTTGTGTAGTAACATGACTATTCACATATGTATGCGAATTTTCATACATATTTCTATTACGAGTTATCCAAATGTTCCATAGACTTTGGAAAAAGTAGGTTTTTTGATTAATATTATTAGGTAATTTAATATTTTTATAATTTATTAGAGGGAGTAGCGATTGTTTTGGTGTATTGAAGCCTGTTAAAAGTTAAATATATGGTCCCATACCTACTTCATCCCAATATGTTTTTGCACTAATACAAATTAAAAATAAATGATTCAGAGATTCTTCCCCCTCATGGCAATACTGACATACTACTCTTGTTATGATTTTTAAATTACGAAGAAATTGCAATATTGGCAGTCGATTATGATTTAGTAACCAAATGAAGTGCCTAATCTTGGGATGGATAGGTAGCTGCCATATCCATTTAAATTAGCCAGTTATGGGAATATTAACTTCAGAATTATCTTCTAACAATTTATACATCGAGTTTACTGAATAGTTTTCATTGCATGTTAAACCCCAGTAAATAGTGTCATGATTGCTATTGTATGTGGAAATGTAATGTCTTCCTATAGGATTTTTGATGTTATTAGTTACTTCAAAAGGAATTTTATTCCATTTCCACCCATTGGAGTCGTATATAGACTTAAACTTTATATTTTGGTGTGCGTTAGGTAATGGTCCGCTTATTAGGAGCGAATATTTTGGGCACATGTTCCTATTCGCCATTGCAATCCTAGTTGACAGTGGTGCCAAACTTTGAGTATGTTAGTCCATATTTTTTATTTATTTTTAATTAGAGATGTGCTGATGAATATTTTTTAAAAGAATATTTTCCCGCAGACTTTAAGGTTATTGAAAAGCTCTCCATGCTAGGCTTGCAAGTAGAGAGTTATTCTTCTGTCTAAGGCATTGAATACATAGTCCTCTTATTTCTTTGGGCTTGGTAATATTAACCCATTTCAAAAGGTGCAGCTTTTTTATTGTGGTTGTTGTTCCCCATATAAAACTCCGTTGATAGTGTTCCATTTTATTAATAATTGTGGATGGAATGTGAACGTATTGCATAATATGATTTGGCAGATTATTGAGAGTTGATTTAGTAAGAGTACTCCGACCTGCCATAGTTAGAAAATTTATTTTCCATCCAGCTAGTCTATTCTTCAAATTATCTAGTAGAAATTGATAGTCTGGCTTCTTTTGCCTTGACTGGAAAATTGGAAAGCCTAAATACCTGTCACGACCCGATTTACCATTCGAAGGCA
Organism: Nicotiana knightiana; assembly: GCA_005239525.1. Lineage (NCBI taxonomy): Eukaryota > Viridiplantae > Streptophyta > Magnoliopsida > Solanales > Solanaceae > Nicotiana > Nicotiana knightiana. Next base: position 2,484 of record ML399948.1, on the reverse strand, counting down.
TCGTGGCGACACCTAGTCTCTATGACTAAGTAAGCCTAATTGCGGAAACGATATAAAATAACAACAATGAAATAAAGATGGAATAAAGTAAATATACTAAGGAAACATCACCACTCGACACGTACAAAATAAAACTTCCCAAAACCCGGAATATCACATTAGTCACAAGCTCTGTCTCAAAATAACTCTATACAATGCAAGGGAATTACATGGAAAATCTATCTAAGTCTAGAGTGGAAAGTGACTCGAAGGACTCTGCGAACGCGATAGAATTACTTTTCGGTCTCCTCGAAGCAGCCGCTCGGACTCCTAGCCACGAAACTAAGTGCTGGTACCTTGATCTGCACACGAAAAACATGTGCAGGAAACAGCATGAGTACACCACAATTGGTACCCACTAAGATCCAAGCCTAACCCCAGTCAAGTAGTGACGAGGTCAGGTTAAGGCTCTACTGGATTTTTATAAGTAAAATAGTTTAAAATAGAACAGAAGAATATAAATTCTATGGTAAGAAGTAGAAACAAATGATCTGAAAAGTAAAAGCAGCGACAGGGATCCCTTGGCTCAACACAAAATATCACATGGTGGAATCTTCCGGGATACGTCTCGTAGTTCCCAATGTAAATATGCAGTGGGGGGGGAGCTCCCGAAATACGTCTGTAGTCCCAATTCAAATATACAGTATAGGGGGGAAAGCTCCTGGAATACATCCGTAGTTCCAATTTAATTATGCAGTACAGGGGGAAAGCTCTCGAAATACGTCCGTAGTCCCAATTTAAATATGTAGTACATGGGGAAAGCTCCCAGAATACGTATGTAGTCCCAATTTAAATATGCAATGCGATTTAATGTCGGATACGGTGTATTTAAACAGCCCAAAAAAAGAATCACAGACAAGAACAAGACAAAGACTAACTAACACGGTGCACATTGTATCAAATAGGGAATTTAGGTAAAACAGGTAGGAATTCTTCTTCCTAATCTAAACTACACAAGTAGCACATCAAACAGTGAAAAATGAGTAAGATGATTTATGGCATGGATAGGAAACATGGAATTAAGCGACAATGGCCCATGTACGTACTCGTCACCTCACGTACACGGCGCCCATATAACAAATAGTATCAAAGAAACCTAAGGAGAAGTCCCCAACACAGAGTTAGGGAAGCCACTTACCTCGACTGCGCTACTCAACTCAAAACCATGCTCTTGCCATAAGTACCCGACTCTGAATGGCTCAAATCTATTCAATTCAATTGCATAATGTAAATATCACTTTAAGGAATCAATATAGCTAATTAGTTCGAACCTAATATGCGAAATTTAGAAAATTGCCCAACAAGTCCCCCGGGCCCACGTCTCAGAATCGGGTAAAAGTTACAAATTCCGGACACCCATTCGCTCACGAGTCTAACCATACAAGAATTACTCGAATCTAATATCAAAATCTCCATCAAAACTCACAAGCTTGGCCTAAGAACTCTATCCAAAATTTTCCCAAATGTTTCACCATAAATTCGAAATTAAAGGGTAGATTCAAGTGTATAATCATGGAAACTAGTCTAAACCGAGTTGGAATCACTTACCCAAATTACCCATGTGAATATTTCTTCAAAAATCGCACTTTCCCGAGTTCTAAATCATTTTAGAAATTATGAATTTCAACCCTCAGATTTTGTATAAACAACACAAGAATTCTGCACCTGTGACTCTAGGACCGCACCTGCGGAAAATTCATCACAGGTGCGAAAACATACTAACAGGGATGGGGCCTCACCTACGGAACCCAGATCGCGCCTGCGAGCACTGGCTGATTTTGGCCAAGACTGCACCTGCGAGTACTATCTGACCTTGGCCAAGATTGCACCTGCGAAGCTCCTGTCCGCACCTACGGCTCCGCAACCGCAGGTGCGAGACACCAAAACCAGCAATGCTTTAGATGGTTTCCTAAGTCCAAATTCATCCCGTTGAGCATTCGAAACATCCCCCAGGCCCCCGGGACCTCAACCAAACTTACCAACCAGTCCTAATACCTTATCCAAATTTAGTAGAGCCTTCAGAACAAATCACATAACATCAAAATCACCAATTATGCATGGATGCAAGCCTAAGAACTTATGAAATTTCCAAAATCTACAACCGATGCCGAAACACATCAAAACTAGTTCGAATGACCTCAAAGATTACACAAAGATCATAAATTACACTACGGACCTACAACCACTCTTAATTCAATTCCGAGCCCGATATCAACATTTTACCTATCGGCCGAAATCGCCAAAATTCTAACTTTCGCCAATTCAAGCCTAAATCTACTATAGACCTTGATAACACATTCCGAACATGCTCCTAACCCCGAAATCACCCAACGAAGCTAGAGGAGTTGACGGTATTTCATTCCGGATTCGTCTTCACACATCTTTAACTACGGTCCAATTTCTAAAGTTTAAACTCATATATAGGGACTATGCGGCCAAAAACTC
>ML399945.1:0-26083 GCA_005239525.1 Nicotiana knightiana | reverse complement strand
GTTGATGCGTGGCTAGAATTCATGATTTTAAGCATTATATACCTTGCATTTTATGTGCTTTAATGATAAAATACACGTCGTATGTGCCTAATGGGGTTTATTTTATGTGTAGGTGAATTGGAAATGGAAACGGGGCTAAACGGATGCAAATACGTCGAAGAATACGCAAAAGGGGACGCCCGGACAATAGCCGGCGACAGAGCCAAACAACCTGACCCAGCCTGGCCTTAGCCAGGCGTTAGAGCCCTAACGCTAGGGGGGGCCTGGCGTTAGGGGGGCTGCCTGGCGTTAGGGGGGCTGCCTGGCCTTACCCAGGCATTTGGGCTGAAACGCCAGGGTCCCGAGACGACCAGAAATCGAGTTTTGACCGGTTTTAAGTGTTTCCAAGATAGAATAGAAGTCTTTGACACGTTTAGGGTTCATCCTAAACATATAAATAGACCCAAAAACATCACTTATGGAGGACTTTTGACAGGGGGATTCGACAGAGGACTCTTGACGGAGGATTCTACTTAGTTTTTCTTCTCTTTTCTTCTTTTAGTTTTATAGTTTATTAGTTCTAGAGTATTGGGTGTTACATGAACGTTGTAGTTGAAGCTTGAATTATTCTTATTGTTTATCTTAATTGGTTTGTTTATTCAATCTTGTGCTTAATTATTCAATTGCTTGATCATCAATTGACTACTATCTACGAATCTAGGGTTGAACTCGGGAGAGGGAATTCTAGATTGCATATAAGATTGGGTAGAGCAAGATCTTAACCCTTCAGGGGAGCGGATTTGCGGTTAGGATAGGAATATACCTAATCGCCTTGCTTGGTTATTATACGGGAATTATTAATGCGTTCTTGTTAATCCTGATTCCATAGGAATATAGGCATTAGGTTAGCTTGAATAGGCGAGTTGTACTTCGGGAGAAGGCTACGAGCAATATTAACCTCGTCAATCAATAAACCTGATTAGAAGATTTAGGTCGAAAACTCAACGTGATTGTTTAACAACCCATAACTCTAGAATATCAATTTACCTTGAATTCATCTTTAAGTTAGTTGTCTATTTAATCTTTTGATTTACTATTTTAGATTAATTCTAGTTAAATATTTGTTTGAGTTTAGTTTAGTGGATAGTTAATCACAAGTCCCTGTGGGTACGATATCTGGACTTCAAATCCTATATTACTTGTCGACCACGTACACTTGCGTGTGCATTGGGAAATCAACCAACAAAGTATCAATTAGAAAGTAAGTTAGACGAAACTTGGGTAAATAGGGCAACTTAGTAGTAGGTCGGATCGACATGGTAAGGGATACAATTATTTCTTTGGGTGTTCTTAAGGTGACGAGTTTTCGGGTGTTTCTTAGCAATGCTCTTGGATTTTTGGTGGCCTGCGTAGTTGGTTGAGTTAGAAGAATTCAGTCCTGATGGGTTGGTGTTGTGCAAATGGGATTTCGGATAATTTCGGATGGTTTCTACCGCGGTTAAGGGTGCATATTTTTCTTGTGGCGTGTAGTGAGTTTTTTTCTAAAGGGGATCCAATGAAAATTCTTGTCTAGTTGGGTACGTAGTTGCTTGTGACTTATAAAGGACCATGGAGTTCCCATATTTTTTTTCTAGGTTGCATGGCGTGTGTGGTATGTTGGGTGGAGTTGAGATTTGCATATGTGAGGTCACGGTTTGGTTCTGGAAGGGAAGTCATAAATCTTAGCTAGCATGGGCAATTTCAGATGACTAGGTAGATGATATCACTAATGGGTCCGAGTATTTGGGAGGTGTTATGTATTGGAGCAGTGGAGTTGTGATCAGATATGGTAATCCATACGTTTCATGGACTTCGAGACTGAGAGTTCTCATAAACATCATATTGTATGGTAATGGACTGTGGAGATGCGAGATGAGCTAGTCAGATGTTAGTATGTACCATGATTCTGTCATGATGAACTTTTCGGTAAGTTGTCTATCTGTTGTGGGTGATCAAAGTTAATTTAGGGTCACTGGTAGGCCAATATGGGTGCGTGCTCTGCACCGGGTCGGAATTGTTGGCTCGGAGTTCCTATAATTGAGGAAGGTACCATTCGATTGTGATTGATTTGTTCATGTTCTGGAGTGATCTATGAGTTACCCTTCGGTGTTGCGAGGAGTGGTGATTATTGGTTTTATGCACATATAGTACGGTTCTAATTGGGCTTTATAGCTCGATTTGAGTAAGGTAAGTAATTGGGTGTTGCGGGATTGAGGTGTGTTGGTTATATACCTTCTGTTTCGGGTGGCATGGTATCATCCTATTTTCCCCTGTGGTTATGGCAATGCACTTTGAGTACTTGATGTCGAATTTCGAGTGGTTATTTCTTTTTGGGCAAGGTTTCTTGAAATATTCCAAGTGGACCAGTGGTTGGGTGAGATCGCAGTGTAGCGGAGTTATGTAGGGGTATGACCTTTGGTATCAGATTCATGTGTTTTTGATTTCTACGATGGGTGCCAGGCTGCTAGTATGATATGGCAATGGTGATTGTTAATGGCAGGATAGTCCTCTCGTGTGGATCTTTTATACAATTCGATTACATTGGGAAGCTGCTGTTGAGTGCCCATGTTACACAGGTTTTGGCTTCGAATTGTATCGATGTGTCGAATGGTTAATGTCATGTTATCAAGGTGGTTGTGATGGATGAGAGGAGGTCATTGGACCTATAACATATATTTTCAGAATTTTCTACAACATAGTTGGAAGGATAAATATCGGGAGTCGGCTTCGAAATCTACTATAATTCCTGTTTGGGAAAGGGGAGTTTCATGTCTGACTGAGCGGACGAATGGTTGTTAGTTCAACGTGCTTCTTTCATCATCGGCAGTATATGGAAGTGTTGGAGCGAGGCATTTCTTGATAAGGGGTGGTGTACCGGTATTGGGTTGTTCTGAGCAGTTATTGTGGTTAAAGAGTTAATTCTATAAGTGTTTGAGTCACGTGGTGTATTATGTTATTTCATCTAGGGTACGTATATGGATTGATTCAACATGTTCAAGCTTGTTCAGTTTATAGTTATGGAAATTTTGATCTTATATATGTCATTTTAGAAGTGGGAATGTGGCTCTAAGGTTTATGGGCCAGGATTTGGATTTCGAAATTTCAATTGTATGGTGATATTGGACCTATATGGTATAGGGTGACATGGGAGCACCCCCGGATATGTGCATGGTAAGCTACGTAACAGTTTGATAGTGCTGGGAAACAACTCTTGGCACGTTTGAGGACGAACGTATGTTTAAGTGAGGGAGGGTGTAATGACTCGGCTGGTCGTTCCGAGAATTTAGCTTCGTTTCACCCATTTCTGATTCATTTTATGTGGTTCAGCTTCATTTATATGTGTTGGGTCGGTTGGTTCGGGTTCGGAGTGGTCATGGTGAGCATTGAGGCAATTAGTCTCTCAAGGTAGCCTAATAGTTGAGAAAGTCAACTGAGTTTTGACTTATTGGTGAACGACCTCGGAATGCGGATTTTATGGCTCAGATAGCTTCGTTAGGTGATTTGGGACGTAGGAGTGCGTTCATAATATTTTTTTGATGTCCGGAGTAGAATTAGGCTTGAATTGGCGAAAGTTAGTTTTTGGCGATTTTCGGTCGGCAGTGGAAAATAGGCCATCACGATCGAAATGGAATTCCGAAAGTTGGAACTGGTTCATAATGTCATTTTGGATATGTCTGTAAATTTTCAGGTCAATCAGAGGTGTTTCGGTTGATTTTGGCGTAGTTGGCGAAATCTTGAAGTTTCAAAGTTCATAGGCTTGAATTTGATGCGATTTTGGTGTTGTTGTGTTGCTTTTGGTGTTTCGAAGGCTCGACTAAGGTTGAATGATGTTATGGGATATGTTGGTATGTTTGGTGTGAGGTTTTGGTTTCCTTCTACGCGATTGCGTGAGGATGTTTGCGATCGCATAGGGTAAGATAGTAAGGCAGGATTTTTGTTATACGCGATGGCAGGGTGGAGGTCGCGATCGTGTGAGTATGAGTTGGTTGGTCAGAGCGATCGCGTGGTGTTGTTTGCGTTCGCGTAGAGTTAAAGGTGTGCGTGAGTGAGTTGAACCGTTGTTCTTCACGATCGCATAGAGTGGTTTGCGATCGTGTTGGTTTATGTCCTGATGAATCGCGATCGCGTGTGGATGTCTGTGATCGTGTAAGGTAATTTGATGGGGCAGCAGATTGGTTCTTCGCGAGCGCGTGGGAGCTTCCGCGAGCGCAGTGAAGAAAAGGCCCGGGCAGTCAGTTTTAAGTTCTATTTCGGGGTTCTTGGCCATAATTTATTTTTCCATTGTAGAGCTCGGGAGGATGAGATTTTGGACCAGATTTTCAGTAGAGTTCTTGTGGTAAGTATTCTTCAACCTATTTGGTTCAATTTCATGAATTTTCTTGATTTTTACCATGCAATTTGAGGAATTAAACCCAAAATTGGGGAAGAAGGGTGCATGGGAATGGGATTTTTCTTTTGCGGATTTGAGTGGGCAATTGTGGTCCGATTTTAGTGTTCTTGGTATGTAAGGTCTCATGGGAGGATGAGGATTCTTGTGATGCCAATTTTATCGAATTCCGAGATGTGGGGGCTCGGGGTTGGCCTAATTTCGAGATTTTTGTATAAATTTATAATTTTCGATTAGGTTGTGTTCCTTGAGTATATATTAATGATGTTACATTGGTTTTGGCTAGATTCAGAGAAATCGAGAGCCAATTTGAGGGGCAAGAGCATTGCGGACTAGTGTTGTGGCCGGTAAAGGTAAGTAATGATTATAAATCTCGTCCTAAGGGTATGGAACCCCGGACTACATATTTCCCACTTATTTTAGAAAGGCGCACATGTCGGATGACGAGTATGTGGCGCATACTGACGTTTGGATCGGACTAGGTCCTCTCCGCGACAACTAATGAGTTGCATATTTACTCAAAACCTTATGTTAAATTATGTTCTAAAGAATTGTGAAATATTTGGGCTGTAAGCCATGTTTGGGGCCTAGTGCCGATCTTTTTTAACCCCTTGGGGGCTATTTTACTGATATTCTCACTACTTTGAAACTGTGATTTTTCATCGAGTCTTTTTTGTGAAATTGTTGACACTCCTATTTGATGATATTACTATTTCTTGAAATGAAATACTATCTTGGGTCGAGAAACCAATTTATTTATTGCCCGAGTGGAATGATGTGATTTTCTGACTGAGTGTGGCCGAGGGCCAATATTGTGAGGATATTATGATATGACAGATGCCATGATTTGGCTCGTTTATTAGCGCTTGGGCTGAAGGAGCCCCTCCGGAGTGGAAGTCTGTACACACCCCCAGTGAGCGCAGGCACCTACAGAGTGCCGAATGACGAGTGATTGGAAGGCATGAGCGACTGTGAGGTGCTGAGGGACTGATTACGAGTGATGGTGAGGTATGCCCGAGGGGCGGATTATGAGTGACTGTGAGGCATGCCCGAGGGGCTGATTATGATATATGTTTTGCCTACGGGGCTACTGAATATTTTTCTACTTTCACTCTGAGTTATGAAATATGTTTTGCCCGAGTGGCTACTAATGATTTTACTACTTTCACTCTGATTTATGAAATATGTTTTGCCCGAGGGGCTACTGATGATTTACTACTCTCAGTCTGAGCTTATGAAATATGTTTTGCCCGAGGGGCCTCTATATGATTCATTTCATTTTTATACTAAACCTTTCAGTTGAAGTTGTTAAACATATGCATTGCTTTAAAGGATTTTTCTGAAGATGATTTTATGGCGTGATAAGTTCACATATCTATGATATACTGTTGCAAAGAAAGGTTGTGCCTCTTGTGATTTGATGACATTGATTTTATGTGTTTCTTACTTCTCAGACTTGGTTTATTTTCATTAATACTGAGTTGGCATACTCACATTACTCCTTGCACCTTGTGCGCAGATTTAGGTGTTAGGGCAGGGTGAGCTATCTATCTGTTCCAGAGATTCTCGGAGGTTTGCGAGGTGGCTGCATGCGTCCGCAGTCCTGCTCCCTCTCTTGTTTTATATTATAGAATTTATTTCCGTTGAGTTATATATTTATGTAGATGCTCATGACTAGTGTCTTCGGGTTCTCGGGGTTGAATTTATTATTCAGTATAATTTTGACTATTTTTATAAATGTATAAAGAAACTTTTATAGGTAATCAGTATAGTAAAAATGTAAAAAGGAAGCTTATTATGATTTGAGTTGGGTTTTAGCAGGTCTAGTTCCATGATAGGCGCCATCCCGAATGGCCTGGATTTGGGGTCGTGACAGAACCTTACCTCCAAGTGATTCCCTTCAATTCCTTCTTTAATCCTCTCAAAAGTGTTCCCAACTCGTCAAAAATGGAGGAAAAATACAAGCCAATTCGCACAACAAGACTTTTAAACATTCTGCCCAGCTAATATATTTTCTTCACTGCAATCGCAAACATTGGCACGCGATCGCGATTCACAAACCAACTAATCAATGCGATCGCAGACCAATATACGCGAACACATAGAAAAAATTTTCTACCCACAAACGTGCCTCAAAATACCCTACGCGATAGCAGAAATCCCCACGCGATCGCCTTGCCTAACCTGACCAACCTACGCGATCGCAATCCTAACCATATGATCGCGTACAACAAAATGCCTGCCCCACTATTTTACCCTACACGATGGCAAACATCCTCACATGATCGCGTAGAAGGAAACCAGAACCTCACACCAGCAGAGATCTTCCAAATTTTCAAGCCAAGAATTGGTCCGTTAATCACCTGAAACATACCGAGGCCCTCGGGACCTCAACAAAACATACCAACATATCCCATAACATCATTCAAAGTTATTCGAGCCTTCGAAACACCAAAAACAATGCAACAACACAAAAATCGCATCAAATTCAAGCCTATGGACTTTGAAATTTTCAAATTTTGCTAACTGCAACGAACCCAACCAAACACCTCCGACTGACTTGATATTTTTCAGACATCCAAAATAACATTACAAACCTGCTCCAACTTCCGCAATTCCATTCCGACACCAATAGCCTATTTTCCACTACCGGCCGGAAATCACCAAAAACTAACTTTCGCCAATTCAAGTCTAATTCTACATTGCACATCAAAACTTCATTCTGAACACACTCTTAAGTCCCAAATCACCTAATGAAGCTATCTGAGCCATAAAATCCTCATTCCGAGGTCGTTTACCAATAAGTCAACTCTCAGTTAACTTTCTCAACTATTAGGCTACTTTAAAAGGCTAAATGTCTAAACTCTCACCAAAATCACTACTGACCCGAACCAACTGACCCAACACAACAAAAATAGGCTAGAAATGTATAACAAATGCAGAAATAGGGGAAACGGGTTAAATCTCACGAAACAACCGGCCATGTCGTTACATAAACCATGTTCATCATCCTCCTCAGAAAATTCCGAAGAGTTTCATCCCTCCTTATTTGAAAATATGATTCTTCTTCAAATTGTTGCATTATTTTCTTGATAAACCAATGCAACAATTCACCATCAGGAAGCAGAAAGCATAGAAAATATACAATAGGGGAGACAAAGTCCGGGAACAGAACAGAGGTAGTTGACGCCAACGACAGAGTACTAACGAAAATCATAACATGGTTTACGAGGTCAGAAAATTTACTGTAAGGACGATGACAAGAAAACCTCTGATTAACACCATATATTAACTAGTAAAGGAGCAAATAAGTGAATGGTACTCGCATGGTTTTTGGATGGGTTTGAAAATGATCAATTTTGTCTTTGCCTTGATATTTCAGCTATAGAAAGTTGAGGAGAATTGTGAAGAAGAATCCTAGAATTGTGAGGGAAAAAATTGGGGTACTCTAAAGTATTCTAATAAAAAATAAGTTGGGATCATAATACTTTATATTTTAATATAAAGTATTCTATTCATCAGTAAATAAAATAAAAACAAAGAAAAAAAAATAGTTATTTTCAACAAGAACTATACCTTCTCAAAATAACCAAACATATAACCAGTAGATTATACTATTTAATATGCCATCTCAATAGTGCAACCTTTTTTTCATTATAAAATTGGGAAAACTATGGTCTGATACCATGCAAGATACGTCTAACTTAATATTACTTCACAACTGCAATCTAAAAAACAACATGAAAATTAATCGTGGTACATGGTACACAAATCAAGAATTACTTTTCTTATTTTCTGCAAAATTACATAGGAAGACTAAACCTCTGTTCCGTTGGATAATAAACCATGCTCATCATCCTCCTCAAAAAATTCCGAAGACTTTCATCCCTCCTTATCTGAAAATATGATTCTTCTTCAAATTGTTGCATTATTTTCTTGAAAAACCAATGCAATAATTCATCATCAGGAAAAAGAAAATAAAGCAAATACACAATAGGGGAGCCAGAGTCTGGGAACAGAACAGAGGCAGTGGACGCAAACGAAAGAGAACTAAAGAAAATCATAACATGGTTTACGAGGTCGGATAATTTCCTGTAAGGAGGATAATAAGAAAACCTCTACTTAACACCATATATTAAGCAGTAAAGGAGCAAAGAAGTGAATGATACTCGCATGGTTTTTGGATGGGTTTGAAAATGATTAATTTTTTCTTTGCCTTAATATTTCAGTTGTAGAAAGTTGAGGAGAATTGTGAAGAAGAATCATATAATTGTGAGGGAACAAGTTGGGGTACTGTAAAGTATTCTAATAAAAAACAAGTTGGGATCATAATACCTTATGCTTTAATATAAAGTATTTTATTCATCAGCAAAATAAAAAACCAAAACAAAGAAAAAAGAAATATAGATATTTTCAACAAGAAATATACCTTCTCAAAATAACCAAACATGTAACCTGTAGATGATACAATTTAATATGCCATCTCTATAGTGCAACCTTTTTATAATTATAAAATCGAGAAAACTACGCTCCGATACCATGCCAGATACGTCTAACTTAATACTACTTCATCAACTGAAATCTCGAAAACATTATGAAAATTAACCCTGGTACAGAGTACGCAAATCAAGAATTACTCTGCTTATTTTCTGCAAAATTACATAGGAAGACTAAACATCTGTTATGTTGGATAATAAACCATGTTCATCCTCCTCCTCAGAAAATTCCGAAGAGTTTCATCCCTCCTTATCTGAAAATATGATTCTTCTTCAAATTGTTGCATTATTTTCTTGAAAAATCAATACAACGTTTCACCACCAGAAAGCACAAAACAGAGCAAATACACAATAGGGGGACAGGGTCCGGGAATAGAACAGAGGCAGTGGAAAAACAGATATGCTACGGACGAGATAATAAACAATGTTCATGATCCCTCTCAGAAAATTCTGAAGAGTTCCATCCCTTCTTATCTGAAAATATGATTCTTCTTCAAATTGTTGCATTATTTTCTTGAAAAACCAATGCAACAATTAACCATCAGGAAGCAGAAAAATAGAGCAAATACACAATACGGGAGACAGAGTCCGGGAACAGAACTGTCACGACCCCAAATCCTAAACTGGTCGTGATGGTGCCTATCGTGGAACTAGGCTAGCCAATATATCACATGTTTACAATTTATTTTGAAATCCCATTTCCAAAACCCGAGCATTTCATAAATATAAGGAAATTACTGAATAAAGCAGATCAACATTATACAACACTGCCAATCCTAAAACACGGAGCCAACGTGTCATGAGAATCTAGAAGAATAAGTCATAATATAATGTCATAATACAAAACCTTCGAATGAAATGACGATACAACAGGGAGGGAAAACAAGGATGTTGCGGACGCTGGACAGCTACCTCCATATCTCGCAAATCTGGCTCCGCTGCGGAATAAAGGCTAATGCTCGATGCCTGGTCCTGAATCTACACACAAAGGTGCAGGGAGTAATGTGAGTACACTAACTCAGTATTAAGGAAAATAAATCAGGTCTGAACAGAAAGAACACATAAAATCAATGCCATCAAATCACAAGAGGCACAACCTTACTTTCAAATGGTGTAACATAGATTTTTGAAATCGTCATGCCTTAAAAATCAACTTTCGAAAAAAAACCCTTTTAAAATGTATATTTTTAAACAACTTCAACCGAAAGGTCTAGTATAAAAATGAGAGGAATCACACAGAGGCCCCTCGGGCAAAACATATTTCATAAGCTTAGAGTGAAAGTAGTAAAATCATCAGTAGCCCCTCGGGCAAGAACATGTATCATAATCAGCCCATGGGGCATGCCTCACAGTCACTCATAATCAGTCATTCAGCACCTCATAGTCACTCAGCACCTCACAATCACCCATACCTTCCAATCACTTGTCACTCGGCACTCGCACTCAGTAGGTACCTGCGCTCAGTGGGGGTCTATACAGATTCGGACATCGGAGGGGCTCCTTCAGCCCAAGCGCTAAATAAACAGCCAATTCATGGCATCAATCACTCTCATGCTCTCGGCCTGTCTCATATCATAAATACCCTCACAACATTGGCCCTCGGCCACACTCAGTTAGACACTCTCAAAGTGCCGCTCGGCCCATAAATAAAATGGGATTCTCGACGCAATTCGTATTTGATTTCAAGAAATCATTATACCATCAAATAGGAGTGTCAAAGATTTCACAAGAAAGACTGGGTGGAAAAACCATAGTTTCAAAGTAGTGAGAATATTAGTAAAATAGCCCCCAAGGGGTTAAAAAATATCGGCACTTGGCCCCAAACATGGGTTACAGCCCAATATTACACAATTCTTTAGAACATAATTAACATAAGGTTTTGAGTAAATATTCAACTCATTAGTCTCCACGGAGAGGACCTAGTCCAATCCAAAAGTCAGTACGCGCCACATACTCGTCATCTGACATGTGCGCCATTATAGAAACAGTAAGAAAATACGAAGTCTGGGGTTTCATACCCTCAGGACAAGATTTATAGCCATTACTTACCTCTACCGGGCCGTGACACTAGTCCTCAATGCACTTGCCCCTCAAATATTGGCTCCCGATTGCACTGAATCTGGCCAAAATCAATTTAACATTATCAATATATAACCAAGGAATGCAACACAATCGAAAAATATCAATTTACACAAAAATCTCAAAATTCGGCCAAAACCGAGACCCAGGCCCACGGCTCGGAACTCAAAATTTTTTACATCACTAAAGCCCTCGTCCTCCCACGATTACACTAATACCAAAATCATCAAAATCGGGTCACAATTGCCTATCCAAAACCTCAAAAGAATTCCCAATTCTCCATCCCCTTCTTCCCAACCTTTTCCTACTCAAAACCATAAATTTTTAAGCCTAATCTGAACAAAGTAGCATAGGAACGATGTTAGCAACCAAAGAACTTACCGTCCTGCAACAATACCTTTGAATTTCCCTCTCTAAATCACCTTCAAAGGACTACTGCCACATGAAAATTGATGAAAAATAAGAAATTCTCGTGGAGGGTCTTTTTTATACTGTTTCTGCCCAATCATTTCCGCTCCTGCAGACAATTATCCGCAACTGCGGACCCGCACCTGTGGTCCCATGTGCGCACCTGCAAAAACTCACTTAACGGGCCAATCCCGCGTTTGCGGTCAGTTCTCCGCACCTGCGGCTTCGCAGGTGCGATGCTTCATCCGCACGAGCGCCATCGCAGGTGCGACAAACTCCTCACACCTGCGGACCACTCCCCGCTCAACCAAAACTCGCACCGCGGAGCCCATCCTCTCCTGCAGAACTGCACCTACGGCTCCTATTCCGCAGGTGCGAAAAACACGAGCAACAGCAACCTGCAGATTTACCAAAGTCACTCCAAACTTCCCGTTAAGCATCCCAAATCAATCTCGAGCCCCTCGGGGCCCCAACCAAACATACCAACACACCCCATAGCATTATTCCAACTTAGTCGATCATTCGAAACAACAAAAACAACACGAAAACACCAATTTATATCAAATTCAAGCCTATGAACTTTGAAACTTCCAAATTTTGCCAACTACGTCGAAACCAACAAAAACTTCCGGAATTCCATTCCGACCCCGATAGCCTATTTTCCACTGCCGACCGGAAATCGCCAAAAATAAACTTTCGCCAATTCAAGCCTACTTCTACACCGGACATCACAAAAATATTTTGAACACACTCCTAAGTCCCAAATAACCTAACAAAGTTGTCCGAGCCATAAAATCCGCATTTCGAGGTCATTTACCAATAAGTCAACTCCCAATTTACTTTCTCAACTATTAGGCTACTTTAAAAGGCTAAATTCCCAAATTCTCACCTTAACCACTCCGGACCCAAACCAACTAATTTAACACATCAAAAATAGGATAGCGATATATAACAAATGCAGAAATAGGGGACACGGGGTAAATCTCACGGAACGACCAGCCCCATCGTTACATCCTCCCCCTCTTAAACAAATGTTCATTCTCGAACGGGTCTAGAATCATACCTGGAGTCTCAAATAAGTGAGGATATCTATCCCGCATCTCCTGCTCGATCTCCCAGGTGGTATCCTCCACCGACTACCCTCTCCACTGCACCTTCACTGAACCAATATCCTTAGACCTCAGCTTCCTGACCTTTCGACCCAAAATAGCAACTGGCTCAACTTTATATGACATATGACCCTCGAGCTGAAGCGTGCTGAAGTCCAAAACATGGGAAGGGTCACCATCATACTTCCGGAGCATCGAAACATGGAATACTGGATGAATACTCGATAATCTGGGAGGCATAGCAAGCCTATAAGCCACCTCCCCAACCCTATCAAGTACCTCAAGTGGCCCAATGAACGTGGGACTCAACTTCCCTCTCTTCTCGCATCTCATAACACCCTTCATGGGTGACACCTTCAGATCCACCTTATCCCCAACCATGAAAGACACATCTCGGACCTTCCTATCCGCATAGCTCATCTGCCTCAACTGCATTGTGCGAAGCCGCTCATGAATCAACTTTGCCTTACTCAAAGCATCCTGAACCAAGTTTGTGCCCAATAGCCTAGCCTCGCCCTCCTTAAACCAACCAATCGGAGACCTACACCTCCTACCATACAAAGCCTCATACACCGCCATCTGAATACTCGACCGATAGCTGTTATTATATGCAAAATCCGCTAGTGGCAGAAACTGATCCCATGAACCACCAAAGTCAATCACACAAGCACGCAACATATCCTCCAAAATCTGAATGGTATTCTCCGACTGCCCGTTGGTCTGAGGATGAAACGTTGTGCTCAACTCAACCTAAGTACCCAATTCTCTCTGCACGACTCTCCAACCATTAGATGTGAACTGAGTGCCTCTGTCGGAAATGATAGAAACTGGAACCCCATGCAATCTGACAATCTCCTTGATATTTATCTCAGCTAACCTCTCTCATGAGTACGTAGTACCAATAGGAATGAAGTGCGCGGACTGTGTCAACTGATCCACAATAACCCATATACCATCAAGCCTCCTCGAATCCTGTGGGAGTCCAACTACGAAGTCCATGGTGATCCGCTCCAACTTCCACTCCAGAATATAAAACCTCTGAAGCAATCCACCAGGTCTCTGGTGCTCATACTTGACCTGCTGACAGTTGAGACACTGAGCCACAAATTCCACAACATCCCTCTTCATTCTCCTCCACCAATAATGCTGTCTCAAATCCTGATACATCTTCGCGACACCCGGATGGATGCAATACCGCGAACTATGAGCCTCTGCTAGAATCAAATCTCGAAGCCCATCTACGTTGGGCACGTAAATCCGGCCCTGCATCCTCATGACCCCTTCATCACCAATAACCACATCCCTGGCATCACAGCGACGGACCCTTTCCTGAAGAACAAGAAAATACGGATCACCATACTGGCGTGCTCTAATCTGATCGTAAAGAGAAGACCTGGAGGCTACACAAGCCAATACCCGCGGGGGCTCTGATAGATCCAATCTCACCAACTGACCTGCTAAGGCCTGACCATCAAGGGCTAATGGCTGCTCTGCTATTGGAAGGTAGGCTAAACTCCCCAAACTCTCTACTCTTTAACTCAAGGCATCGGCCACTACATTGGCCTTCCCCGGATGATATAAGATAGTGAGGTCATAATTCTTGAGGATCTCTAACAATATCCTCTGACGCAAATTCAAGTCCTTCTGCCTTAGCAGATACTGTACACTACGATGATCAGAGAAAATCTCACACTACACTCCATACAAATAATGCCGCAAAATTTTTAAGGCATGGACAATGGCAGCTAACTCAAGATCGTGCACTGGATAATTCTTCTCGTACACCTTCAACTGTCTGGACGCGTAGGAAATCACCCTACCGTCCTGCAACAATACCGCTCCTAAGCCAACTCTAGAAGCATCACAAGAAAATGTGTAAGAACTCAAACCAGCAAGAAACACTAGTACTGGAACTGTAGTCAATGCTGACTTGAGCTTCTGGAAGCTCTCCTCACACTCATTAGACCATCTGAATAAAGCACCCTTCTAGGTTAATTTGGTCAAAGGCGAAGAAATAGAATAGAATCCCTCCACAAAGCGATGGTAAAAACCTGCCAAACTAAGGAAACTCTTAATCTCTGTAGTTGAGGACGGTCTGATCAAACTCTGCACTGCTTCTATTTTCTTTGGATAAACCTGAATCCCCTCATTGGACACCAGGTGCCTCAAGAAAGCTACCGAACCAAGCCAAAACTCACACTTGGAGAATTTCGCATAAAGCTTATCCTCCCTCAACCTCTGCAACACAACTCTCAAATGCTGAGCATGTTCTTCCTGGCTACGAGAATAAATCTGGATGTCATCAATGAACACAATGATGAAGGAAAAAGATAAGGCTGAAACACGTTGTTCATCAATTGCATAAACGTAGCTGGGGCATTGGTCAATCTAAACGACATAACCAAGAACTCATTCAGAATATCAGAATCCCGAATCCTCAATTGATGATACCCAGATCTCAAATCAATCATGGAAATACTCTAGCTCCCTGAAGCTGGTCAAATAAATCATCAATGCGGGGCAAGAGATACCAGTTCTTCACTGTAACCCTATTCAACTGCCGATAGTCAATGCACATATCCATGGACCTATCATTCTTCTTTACGAAAAACACCGGTGCACCCCAAGGTGACACACTAGGCCGAATGAACCCCTTATCCAGGAGCTCCTGAAGCTGCTCCTTCAATTCGTTTAGCTCCGCTGCTGCCATACGATATGGTGGAATAGAAATAGGCTGAGTTCCTGGCACCAGGTCAATACTGAAATCAATATCCCTGTCAGATGGCATCCCTGGCAGGTCTACAGGAAACACATCCAGAAAATCACGGACCATAGGAACTGAATCAATGGCAGGAGTCTCAACACCGACATCGCTCACAAAGGAGAAATAAGATAAAACCCTTTCTCAACCATGCGCTGAGCCTTCAGGTAAGAAATCACCCTTCTAGGCATATACTCGGAAGAACCTCTCCACTCAACCCTCGGACACCCCGACATAGCTATGGTCACGGTCTTAGGTGACAATCAAGAATAGCATGGCACGGAGATAACCAATTCATGCCTAATATCACGTTAAAATTCGACCATGCTGAGTAGCAGTAGGTCCACTCAGGTCTCCAGACCCCCAAGAGATATAATGCACGACTGATACACACGGTCCACAACAACAGTATCGCCCACCAGAGTCGACACACGAACAGAGGTAACCAGAGACTCCCGGGGCATATCCAGAAAACCGGCAAAATATGAAGAAACATAGGAATATGTAGAACCAGGGTCAAACAAAGCCAAGGCATCACGACAATAAACTGAAACAGTACCTGCAACCATGGCATTTAAAGTTATAGCATCCGGCCTGGCTGGAAATGCATATATGCAAGCCTAACCTCCCGCTGCTCGACTTCCCCCTCTAGAGGCGCCTCTGGCTGACTGACCACCGCCCATGGCTGCCTGGGCGGGTGGTGAAGTGACTGGACCTGAAGTCGATGGCTGGCCCCTTTGCTGAGAAGATCCACCAGAACGGCGGGGACACTGCCTCCACACGTGCCCGAACTC
This sequence comes from Nicotiana knightiana, assembly GCA_005239525.1. NCBI lineage: Eukaryota > Viridiplantae > Streptophyta > Magnoliopsida > Solanales > Solanaceae > Nicotiana > Nicotiana knightiana. Next base: position 10,031 of record ML399945.1, on the reverse strand, counting down.
TATACACTCAAAGCAGCACCCTGGTGCTGGAGGCGGGACTGATCGAAACCCTTAGCACATGAACGGCCACCGGAAGACTCATACATAGAAGATCCTTGAACTGGGGGTGCTCGAGCTGCACTCTGAGCTGAGAGTGCACCAAATAAAGTGCGGCTTGACTGAAAACCACGGGAACCCTGCTCCAAAGAGGCACCACTATTTGGTGGACGGCCTGACCGAGGAGGCCTGAATGAATAACCCCTACCCTGCTGAAACTGTCCCCTGAAGGGAGCACCACTTGAACTACCCGAACCACCAGGCCTCTTGGCCTCCCTCTCCTCCCGCTCCTGGCGACGAACAAACTCAATATCTCGAGCTGTGTCAACAACCTGCTCGAATAAAGCACCCGATACTCTCTCCCGAGTCATAAGCAACCGAAGCTGATAAGAAATACCATCCACAAAGTTCCTCACCCTCTCCTTATCAGTAGGGACAATCTTAGAAGCGTACCTAGCCAACTTGGAGAACCTCATCTCGTACTGGGTAACTGATAACTCCCCCTAGCGCAGCTGCTCAAACTGTCTGCGTTGCTCCTCTCTGTGGGACTGAGTAACATACTTCTCCAACAAGATGGTGGAGAACTGCCGCCAGGTAAGAGGTTCTGAACCAACTGGTCTACGCATCTGGAGCGACTCCCACCATGTAAAGGCAGTACCCGCAAACTGAAATGTAGAAAATGAGACCCCACTGGTCTCCAAAATACTCGTGGTACGCAATATCCTCTAGCACCTATCTTGAAATCCCCGGGCATCCTCGCCCTCTGTACCATATGTGAGAGAATGAAACAACGTTAGTTCAGATTCCATGAATCAATAGATCAACATGAAAGAGTGCAAGGAAGATAGAAATGTTTCCTAAAAGTTCAGCAGCCTCTCGAAGATGAGTACATACGTCTCCGTACCGATCCGCAAGAATCTACTAAACCTGCTCATGACCGTTGAGTCCTATGTAACCTAGGGCTCTGATACCAAACTGTCACGACCCCAAATCCTAAACTGGTCGTGATGGCATGTTCACAATTTCTTTTAAAATCCCATTTCCAAAACCCAAACATTTCATAAATATACAGAAATTACTGAATAAAGCAGATCAATATTATACACCACTGCCAATCACAAAACCCGGAGCCAACGTGTCATGAGCATCTAAAAGAATAAGTCATAATATACTGTCATAATATAAAACCTCCGAATGAAATAAAGATACAACAAGGAGGGAAATACAGAGATGTTGCCGATGCTGGACAGATACCTTTATATCCCGCAAATCTGCCTCCGCTACAGAATAAAGCCTAATGCTCGGTGCCTACTCCTGAATCTGCACACAGAGGTGCATAGACTAATGTGAGTACACCAACTCAGTAGTAATGAAAATAAACCATGTCCGAGCAGCAAGAACACATAAAATCTATGCAATCAAATTACAAGAGGCACATCCTTACTTTCAAATGGTATAACATAGATGTATGAAATCGTCATGCCTTAAAAATCAACTTCCGAAAAAAACCCTTTTAAAATGTATATTTTTCAACAACTTCAACTGAAAGGTCTAGTATAAAAATGAGACGAATCACATAGAGGCCCCTCGGGCAAAACATATTTCATAAGCTCAGAGTGAAAGTAGTAAAATCATCAGTAGCCTCTCGGGCAAGAACATGTATCATAATCATCCCCTCGAGCATGCCTCACAGTCACTCATAATCACTCACTCTGCACCTCACAGTCACTCATACCTCCCAATCACTCGGCACTCGGCACTCGCACTCAGTAGGTACCTGCACTCACTAGGGGTGTGTACAGACTCTGACTTCGGTGGGGCTCCTTCAGCCCAAGCGCTAAATAAACAACCAAATCATGGCATCAATCACTATCAGGCTCTCGGCCTGTCTCATATCATAAACACCCTCACAACATTGGCTCTCGACCGCACTCAGTCAGACACTCTCAACATGTCGTTCGGGCCATAAATAAAATGGGGTTCTCGACCCAATTAGTATTTCATTTCAAGAAATCGTAATATAATCAAATAGGAGTGTCAACGATTTCACAAGAAAGACTGAGTTGAAAAATCATTGTTTAAAAGTAGTGAGAATATCAGTAAAATAGCCCCAAAGGGGTTAAAACAGATCGGCACTAGGCCCCAAACATGGCTCATAGCCCAATATTACACAATTCATTAGGACATAATTAACATAAGGTTTTGAGTAAATATGCAACTCATTAGTCGCCGCGGAGAGGACCTAGTCCAATTCACAAGTCAGTACGCGCCACATACTCGTCATCCGACATGTGTGCCATTCAAGAAACAGTAAGAAAATATAAATTCCGGGGTTTCATACCCTCATGACAAGATTTATAACCAATACTTACCTCTACCGGGCCGCGACACTAGTCCGCAATGCACTTGCCTCTCAAATTTTTTCCTGATTGCACCGAATATAGCCAAGATCAGTTTAACATTATCAATATATAACCAAGGAACGCAACCCAATCGAAAACTATCAATTTACACAAAAATCTCAAAATTCGGCAAAACCCGAACCTCGGACCCACGTCTCGGAACTCAAAATTTTTTACATCACTAGAGCCCTCGTCCTCCCACCATTCTACTCATACCAAAATCATCAAAATCGGGTCACAGTTGCCTATCCAAACCTCAAAATAATTTCCAATTCTCTACCCCCTTCTTCCAAACCATTTCCTACTAAAACCCTTAAATTTTCAAGCCTAATTTGAACAAAATAGCATAGGAACGAATTTAGCAACCAAAGAACTTACCTTTGCTGAAGAATCTTGAATTTCCCTCTCTAAATCGCCTTCAAAGGACTCCTCCCGCATGCAAATTGATGAAAAATAAGAAATTCTCGTGGAGTGTCCTTTTTTATACTCTTTCTGCCCAGTCATTTCCTCTCCTGCGGACCCGCAACTACGATCCCAGGTGCGCACCTACAAAAACTCACTTAACAGGCCAATCCCGCGCCTGCGGTCATTTCTCTGCACCTACGGCTTCGTAGGTGCGATGCTCCTTCTGCACCAGCGACATCGCGGGTGCGACAAACTCCTCGCACCTGCGGAGCCCAGTCCACTCCTTCGGAACCGCACCTACGGCTCCCATTCCGCAGGTGCGAAAAACACCAGCAACAGCAACATACAAATTTACAAAGTCACTCAAAACTTCCCGTTAACTAGACAAAATCAATCTGGAGCCCCTCAGGGCCCCAACCAAACATACCAACACACCCCATAGAATTATTCCAACTTATTCTAGCCTTCGAAACACCAAAAACAACACGAAAACACAAATTTACATCAAATTCAAGCCTATGAGCTTTCAAATTTCCCAATTTTGCCAACTACGTCGAAACCAACCAAAACACCTCTGATTAACCTGAAATTTTGCAGACATATCCAAAATGACATTACAAACCTGCTCCAACTTCTGGAATTCCATTCCGACTCCGATAGCCTATTTTCCACTGCCGACCGGAAATCGCCAAAAACTAACTTTCGCCAATTCAAGCCTAATTCTACACCGGACATCACAAAAATATTCTGGACACACTCCTAAGTCCCAAATCACCTTACGAAGCTATCCGAGTCATAAAATCCGCATTCCAAGGTGGTTTACCAATAAATAAACTCCCAGTTGACTTTCTCAACTATTAGACTACTTTAAAAGGCTAAATGCCCAAATTCTCACCATAACCACTCCGGACCCAAACCAACTAATCCAATACATAAAAATTAGGATAGCGATTTATAACAAATGCATGATTAGGGGAAACGAGGTAAATCTCACAGAACGACCGGCCTGGTCGTTACAAGAACAGAGGCAGTGGACGCCAACAACAGAGAACTAAAGAAAATCATAACATGGTTTACAAGGTCGGAGAATTTCCTATAAGGACGATGAAAAGGAAAACTCTGTCATGCCCCGAAATCCCACCATCGGGCCGTGATGGCATCTAACGTTGAACCAGCTAGACAAGCCAACGTGTATAGATAAACTAACACATTAACATCAATTTAATAGGATAAACTAAACGATTCACAATTTAACATCGAAAATAAATATGGTTTCAAGCTAAATAAGGAAAACATAATACAAGAACGCGTATATTTTCCCAAAACCTGGAGTCACAAACTCACGAAGTATCTGTAAGAGTGCTAAATACATGTCTGAAAAGAGAATACATAGTTGTCCCTGAAACTAGAGGAGAAACAAGACAGAAGTGAAGACAAAGGGATGGAAGAGATGCCAAGGCCCACGAACGCCAGCGGGTATGTCCTCTGGGTCAAGTTGCGTAATCTGCACAACATAAAAAAGTGCAGGTGTAGCATCAGTACAATCGACCCCATGTACTGAGTAAGTGCCGAGCCTAACCTCGGCGAAGTAGTGACGAGGCTAAGACACGACAACAAAATGTACATGTGCAATTCGAATATATATATATATATATATATATATATATATATAAACAACGGAAAAGAAATACAGGAAGTAATCCATCAATAAGGGAAGGGGAACATGTTGTGGGGAGATAACAGTTTCATATAAGAAATGTTATACAAATAAAGGAACAACAAGGTCAGAATATCAGTAAGGACCAGAAATCACAAGCTTGCACGACATCACCCTTCGTGCTTTACACTCCTTCCTCACATTATCAAACAATAAACGCAATCACCCTTCGTGCTTTAACACTCTTGCTCGCCCAAATAGCAATCACAAACAAAGGGCAAGGGAGTAAACAGAATAAAAATAGAAATCCCGGCAAGGGAGCAATAACAGTAACCTCAACATCCCAGCAAGGGAGACAATATCAAACAATGCACGACATCACCCTTCGTGCTTTACTCTCATTCTCACCAAGAGAAGTGTACGATATCACCCTTCGTGCTTTAACACTCTTCCTCACCCAAACAACAATCACAAACAACGGGAAAGGGAGTAAACAAAATCGAAATAGGAATCCCGGTAAGGGAACATTAAATTAAACAATTAAATCCCGGCAAGGGTACATCAATTAAGCAATTAAATCCCAGCAAGGGAACATCAATTAAACAATTAAATCCCGACAAGGAAACATCAATTAAATAGTTAAATCCCGTCAAGGGAACATCAATTAAACAATTAAATTCCGGCAAGGGAACAACACAACGTTGACCCCGCAAGGGTATACTTCAATAACTCTCTCTTTCTTTCACTTTCATTTCCATGCTTTATTCTATCACTTGAGTCAATGCTCCAAAGGATGTAATTACCTCATAATCCTTCATCATTCGTTTTACAATTTGAGCCAATGGTCCAAAATATGTAATATCTCATATTTCTTCATTATTCATTTCACATCGAGCCAATTCTCCAAAGATGTAATTATCTCATATTTCTTCATTATTCGTTTCACAATTTGAGCCAATGCTCCAAAGATGTAATATCTCATATTTCTTCACCATTCAAGTTAAAATTTGAGCCAATGCTCCTCGAAATTTAAAAATCACAATTCCCTTCACATGCTCCTTACAACATATAAAAATCATCAATTAAGCATGGAAGTTACAACAAAATCGAAATATTCCCAATAATAAGATTCACGGTCATGATAGACACCAATGTATTGATACTCGTCACCATGACTATACATCGTAATCTACAATTATCAAGTAGCAATACTCAACTCCTATTCCCTCAAGCTAAGGTTAGACCAAACACTTACCTCGGGTCCAAAATATAGCAATCAACCCTCTAACACCGACTTTCCTTTGGAACTCAACTCCGGAATGGTATTATCTGGGCATAATCAACTCAAGTATATCAATAAGGATTCAATAATTCAATCACATAGCCTAATTACCCATTTCCGTGCATTATTCTAAAATAACAAAATTCGACCCCCGGCCCGCTTGGTCCAAACACGAGGCTCGGACCAAAACCACGTCACCCATTCACCCACGAGCCTGAATATATAATTTATTTTCAAATTCAACCCCAAAACGAGGTCTAAATTAAGAAAATTAAACAGGGCCTAACTCTACCCAAATTCCCAATTTTCTACTCTAATTTGCATGTTTTAGGCTTAGCAATTCATTAGATATAGACGAAAAATGAAGGAAACGAGTTAAAATTTACTAAGCTAAGATGTTTTGGTGAAAGATGGCTTCAATGGATGCCTAAGGACCATGGAGAAGATGAATTTCGTGAAAACTTGTGAAGAATCCCGAAGCTACTGTTCGGGAAATATTTATATACCACTGGGCAAAATTGCCCTTCGCGTTCGCGGAAGGGAGGTCGCATTCGCGAAGGGTAGACTTGAAAGACCATCGCGTTTGCGGAAGGGAAAACACGAACGCGAAGAGTAAAAAGGCTGGGGTCAAGAAATTTCCCTATGCGAACGAAATGAGAAAGACCTGCAAAGCTACGCGAATGCGAAGAGGAAAATAGGGATAAGTCCTTAGGGTCAAATAACCCTACGTGATCACGATGGAATGGATGCGAACGCGATGAAGGAAAATCTTAAAGCTTCGCGAATGCAGAAAAAGAGTCGTGAACGCGAAGAACAAATGGACCTGCAACTGCTGAAGCCAAAAACTACTAATCTTCCAATGTTTAAAATCACTCCAAGACACCTCCAAAACACTCCCGAGCCCTCGGGGCTGCTAACAAATCACATGCACTAACTCAACAACATCTTAAGAACTTAACCGTGCGATCAAATCACCAATATAACATCAAAAACAACGAATCAAACCTCAAAATCACTAGTTTTTCTTCAAACTTCATAAACTTTCAAATTTAGAGTTTTAAGTCCGAACCACGTCAAACGACGTCCAATTTCAACCAAACATCACAGAAATATCTTAAACCACATATAAGACCTGTACCGCACGCCGGAACCAAAATACGGGCCCGATACCAACACATTCTAACAACCTTCCATTTCAATTTTCTTTATAAATTTTCGAAAAGAAATTTCACTCAAAAATTCAATTCTCGGGCTTGGGACCTCGGAATTCGATTCCGGGCATACGCCCAAGTCCCATATTTTCCTACAGACCCTCCGGGACCGTCAAATCATGGGTCCGGGTCCGTTTACCCAAAATGTTGACCGGAGTCATATTTACTCATTTTAATATCAATTCTTAGCATTTTTCACAGAATTTCATATTTAAGTTGTCCGTCTACGCGCCCGGACTGCGCACACAAATTGAGGCAACTACATATTAGGTTTTCAAGGCGTGGAAAGTACGGAATGGGTAATAACATAGGTGATGACCCTTTTGGGTCGTCACATTCTCCACCTCTAAAACAACCGTTCGTCCTCGAACGGACAGAAGAAGGAAGTACTTGAGTCGGGGAATAAATGAGGCTAACGGCTCCGCATATCGGACTCGGACTCCCAAGTCGATGCCTCAGGAGGCTGAACTCTACACTGAACACGAACAGAAGGGAAACTCTTAGATCTCAACTGACGAACCTGCCGGTCTAGAATAGCTATCAGCTCCTCCTCATAAGATAAGTCCTTGTCCAACTGGACAGTGCTAAAATCTAATACGTGGGCTGGATCGCCATGATACCTCCGAAGCATGGACACATGAAAAACTGGATGTACGGCTGATAAACTAGGCGCCAATGCAAGTCTATAGGCCACCTCTCCCACTCCATCAAGAATCTCAAATGGACCAATGAATCTTGGGCTAAGCTTACCCTTCTTTCAAAATCTCATCACACCCTTCATAGGCGACGCTCGGAGCAATACTCGCTCACCAACCATAAAAGCCGCATCTCGAACCTTGCGATCTGCATAACTCTTTTGCCTCGACTGAGCTGTACGAAGCCTATCGTGAATGATCCTGACCATGTCCTAGGCCTCCTGAACCAAATCTGTACCCAACAACCGAGCCTCTCCCGGCTCAAACCATCCAACCGGAGATCGACACCGCCTACCATATAAAGCCTCATAAGCAACCATCTGGATACTTGGCTGGTAGCTGTTGTTGTAGGCAAACTCTGATAAAGGCAAAAACTGATCCCATGATCCTCCAAAGTCAGTAACACAAGCTCGGACCATATCCTCTAATATCTGAATAGTCCGCTCGGCCTGTCCATTCGTCTAAGGATGAAATGATGTACTCAACTTAACCTGGGTGCCTAACTCTCGCTGAACTGCCCTCCAGAAACGCGAGGTAAACTGCGCGCCCCAGTCCGAAATGATAGATACCGGCACACCATCAAGTCGAACAATCTCTCGGACATAGATCTCAGCTAACCTCTGGGATGAAAAGGAAATTTCCACGGGAATGAAATGCGCTGACTTGGTCAGCCTATCAACAATCACCCAAACTGCATCGAACTTCTTCCGGGTCAACGGAAATCTAGTAACAAAGTCCATAGTGATCCTCTCCCACTTCCACTCGGGAAGCTTAATCCTCTGAAATAAACCACTAGGCCTCTTCTCATACTTAACCTGTTAACAATTCAAACACCACGCCACATATGCCACAATATCCTTCTTCATTTTACGCCACCAATAAAGCTACCGCAAATCCTGATACATCTTCGCGGCGCCCGGATGAATAGTGTACCGGGTACTATGGGCCTCCTCTAAATCAACTCTCGAATCCCATCAACATTGGGCATACAAACTCGCCCCTGCAATCTCAAAACACCATCATCATGTAAGGTCACCTGCTTCGCGCCTCCGTGCTGCACCGTGTCTCCAAGGACACACAAATGGGGATCATCAAATTGCCAATCACGATACGCTCCAATAATGAACAACGAGCGACCGTAGAAGCCAACACTCGACTAGGCTCAGAAATATCCAACCTCACAAATCGATTGGCCAAAGCCTGAATATCTAAAGCAAGCGGCCTCTGACTGACCGGAATACAAGCAAGACTGCCCATACTAGCTGACTTCCTACTCAAAGCATCGGCCACCACATTGGCCTTTCCCGGGTGCCAAAAACTTGTTGGTTGATTTTCCAATGCACACGCAAGTGTACGTGGTCGACAAGTAATATAGGATTTTAAGTCCAGATATCGTACCCACAGGGACTTGTGATTAACTATCCACTAAACTAAACTCAAACAAATATTTAACTAGAATTAATCTAAAATAGTAAATCAAAAGATTAAATAGACAACTAACTTAAAGATGAATTCAAGGTAAATTGATATTCTAGAGTTATGGGTTGTTAAACAATCACGTTGAGTTTTCGACCTAAATCTTCTAATCAGGTTTATTGATTGACGAGGTTAATATTGCTCGTAGCCTTCTCCCGAAGTACAACTCGCCTATTCAAGCTAACCTAATGCCTATATTCCTATGGAATCAGGATTAACAAGAACGCATTAATAATTCCCGTATAATAACCAAGCAAGGCGATTAGGTATATTCCTATCCTAACCGCAAATCCGCTCCCCTGAAGGGTTAAGATCTTGCCCTACCCAATCTTATATGCAATCTAGAATTCCCTCTCTCGAGTTCAACCCTAGATTCGTAGATAGTGTTCAATTGTGATCGAGCAATTTGAATAATTAAGCACAAGATTGAATAAACAAACCAATTAAGATAAACAATAAGAATAANAATGTGATGTTTTTGGGTCTATTTATATGTTTAGGATGAACCCTAAACGTGTCAAAGACTTCCATTCTAACTTGGAAACACTTAAAACCCGTCAAAACTCGATTTCTAAACGACTGGGGACCCTGGCGTTTCAGCCCAAACGCCTGGCTAAGGTCAGGCAGCCCCTTGCGTTTGGGCTCTAACGCCTGGCTAAGGCCAGGATGCCCCTGGCGTTTGGGCTCTAACGCCTGGCTAAGGCCAGGCTGGGTCAAGCTGTTTGGCTCTGTCGCCCGGCTATCGTCCGGGCGTCCCCTTTCGCGTATTTTTCGACGTATTTGTATCCGTTTAGCCCCGTTTCCATTTCCAATTCGCCTACACATAAAATAAACCCCATTAAGCACATACGACGTGTATTTTATCAT
>ML399944.1:0-21892 GCA_005239525.1 Nicotiana knightiana | reverse complement strand
TCAAATTTTGCGCACAAGTCACATTCAACATTACGGACTTGTTCCAACTCCCGGAATCGCATTTCGACATTGATATCAAACTTCCACTTCCGGTCGGATTTCTCAAAAACCTTCAAATTTCTATCTTTAGCCAAGTGACTTTAAAATGACCTACGGACATCCAAATTCACTTCTGATCGCGCTCCCAACTCCAGAATCACCACAAGAAGCTATTCCTACCCTCGGAATCCCAAACGGACATCAACAATACTGAAATACACTTCAAGCCTAAATTTATGAAATTCTTCTAAAATGCTGACTTCCACAATATGCATCGAAATGCTCCTGGTTTATCCAATACCTAATCCGGACATACTCCCAAGTCCGAAATCGTCATACGAACCTGTAGGAACCTTCGAATCCTGATTCGGAGGTCGTTTACTCAAAATTTCAATCTTAGTTGATTTCTCCAACTTAAGGCTTCTGAAATGAGAATTTTCTTTCCAAATCAACTTTAAACTTCCCGAAATTCAATCCCGGCCACACTTACAAGTCATAACACCTGAAACGAAGCTTCTCACGACTTCAAACCGCTGAACGACGCGCTGGAGCTCAAAACGACCGATCGGTTCGTTACATTTACTCCTTCTTTCATTTTTCTTTTTCTTTCGGCTTCTAATATTTCTTGGCAATTAAGGAGAGGGATACGCAGTCGTACCCTATATTTATGTCATATTTTAATATGTACCCTATTTTTAAAAATTATTGATATGGTAGCCAGCTGACAAAAATCTATAACAATATGACAATTACACCCTTGGCAAAAGATATAAAACCTGCATCACCCATTAATCGCGTGATCTGCAACCCCATTCGTGAAAAAAGATCTCCTTCGCTCCTCTCAGTAACTTTATCAAAAAAATAGAAACTTGTCTAGATTCATCTTAGAATCACACTTGCATGAAGTTGTTTCACCTTGAAGTTAAAACTTCATATTAATGTAGCATGAAGTTGTTTCATATTGAAGCTAAAAATTCATGCTAATATAGCATGAAGTTGTTTCATATTGAAGCTAAAACTTCATGTTAATGCATGCTGAAGTTATTTATCCTGCAGTCTACAGTTGTGATGAACCAAGAGGTCATTTTATGAACTAAGACTCCGTTTTAATCTTAGCCATAAAAAGACTAATTTTAAATATCTTAATTTGCGTGCGCAGTCCGTACGTGAAACTGGAAAGCTTTTATGTGAAAATATGAGAAATAGTAATTTCTAGAATTAAAATTTGGTTATAGTTGACTTTGGTAAACATTTTGAGTAAACAGACTCGAATCTGTGTTTCGACGATCTCGGGAGGTCCGCAGTAAAATATGGGAGTTGGGCGTATGCCCGAAAATAAATGAATTCCGAGGTCCCAAGCCTTAGAAATCAATTTTTGAAAGAAATTATTTTACTGAAATATTAATGAAATAAAGAAAAGAATTAATGTTTGAAACTATTGGTATCGGGCCAGTATTTTGGTTCCGGAGCCCGGTACAGATTTGTTATAGTATTTAGAGGTTAACTGTGAAATTTGATGAAAAACGGAGTTTATTTGACGTGATTCGGGCATCCTGTTGAAAAGTTATGAACTTTAAGTGTTCTTGAGGAAAATGATGAGTTTTGAGGTTTAATTCATGGTTTTACATATTATTTTCATGATTCGATCGCACGAGCAAGTCCACATGATGTTTTTAGACTTTCGTACATATTTGATTTAGAGCCCCGAGGGCTCGGATGAGTTTCGGATAGGCCACGAAATGTTTTATACTTAGAAAAAAGTTGCTGGTTTTTTTTTTTTTTTCTGTTTCTGCTGCCCAATCATATAAACCAGATTTTTACTGAAGGTTTTAGAAATATTCAAACAGATTGAAAGGAGTATTTTATAAGGTAGTTAAATAAAATATTAATGTTAAACGTTAACTAGTAATCTGATAAAAATAATTAATAATCTGACTGTCACATATAGACTGTATATATAATAATACGTATAAGTAAATAGCACAGGAAAAATAGCACATCACCAAATATAAGTAAAAGCAAAACCAAGAGGAAAAGAATAGCACATCACTAAATAAAGTACTGATGTATTTCTCTTAACGCGAGAACTTTTAAGACAAAAGCAAAAGGGTTATAGCACATCACTGTTTCACAACCCAGAAAGGAGAAACCCGACGAGACGGAAAAAAATACAGAGTCGGTGGATAGCCTATTTTTTGAACCTCATAGCTCTAGGAGCGAATTTTTTCACCAAATATCATTCACAAGTTGTTGGTAATCAATTCTAAACGTTACTCTTCCAATTACTCATTGTTTTTCATCACTTTTAAATAAAAAATTAAGAATTTTCATGATAAAAATTGAAGGTTTGGGTAGAACTAGGAAATTTTGTAAAATCGAATCTTTACCTCAAATTAAGGTCGGATTTCGAAACTAATTGTATATTTGGGTTAGTGGGTGAATGGGTAAACGTAATTTGGTCCGAACCCCGAGTTTCGACCAAGCGGGCCCGGGGTCGGATTTTCACTTTTTTTTAGAAAACTTAAGAAAATTTATATTTTTCAATAAAGTTAATTCCTTTAGCCATAATTAATGATATTAAGTTAATTGTGATTAGATTCGGGCTAGTTAGAAGTGAATTCAAAAGGAAAAGCCGTAATTGAGCAGTGAGTGACCTGCGAAATTGAGGTAAGTGTTTGGTCTAACTTTGACATGAGGGAATAAGACTCCCCACTTGTTTTCTATGTGAAATGCATGGGCGTGGTGTATAGGTGAGGTGACGAGTACCTATGCACCACCCAAATTGTTTGCTAAACATGATCCATTTCCCGTTCCCAATTTAATTGATTATTATCTTATTTGTTATATGTTCATTATTGTTTCTATGACTGTTTGGCCTTGTTATTTTGTTGTTAGATATTGTTGTGGTTATTTTGGAAGGAGTATTGGTTGTTTTAGTTGGTTTTCCTTGTGGTATAAAACGGTTGAGAGGTTTGGCATTGTTTTTTTACGAAATATATATATATATATATATATATTTTGATGTTCCTGTTGGTTTCATGGTTGAGAGGATATTGATGAAGTTATGAGAAAATATACAATTTCTTATTTATAATTGTTTAGAAAAATATATTATGAAAGACTTAGCCTAAGTTGTGAAATTTATGAATAAATATGTCTGGTGGGAGCGGGTTGCACGCCGCAACAATGAGTGATAAGGGTGGACAGGTGGGATCGGGTTGCACGCCGCAACATGAGTAATAAGGGTGATATATTTAGGGAGGAGCAATAACGGAGGACAGGTGGGAGCGGGTTGCACGCCGCAACAAAGAGCGATAAGGGAGGACACTTATATTTAACTGATTTTCAAAGAAAATAAAGTTTTGAAAAGCTTAAATGTTTATTTTACTATTCTTTATATATTTTGGCATCATTTTTATTTAGAGTTAAAGATTGGAAATTTGAAAATTATTTGAGAATTGGTTATAACTGAGACCTGAAAAAGGCAACTGAGTTATTTTATTTTGTTGCAGCATTTATTTATTTATTTATTTGTTTAGATTTCTTTCTTGCTTTATTATTTGTTATTGTTATTGATTATATTGTTAAAGCCCCGCCTTAGTCTCGTCACTACTTCGTCGAGGTTAGGCTCGGCACTTACTCAGTACATGGGGTCGGTTGTACTGATACTACACTTTGTGCTCTTCTGCACAGATCCAGGTACTAGTCAGCAATAGAGGATTTCAGGACGACTACCTAATCATTTGGAGACACGAGGTATATCTGCTGGTGTTCGCAGATTCCGAGAGTCTTCTCCTGTTTTTACATATACTGTTTTATTTTATTCATAACAGTTACACTATTTCTTTCAGCTATTATTAGTAGTATTCTTTAGTAGTTCGTGGATTGTGACATCGGATCCTGGGTAGTCTTGGATTATTTATAAAATTAGTTCGTGGTTCGTTTTATTTAATTGATTATTATTATTATTTTATTTTAATGTTGTTGTGAATTATTTTAATTAAGTTCATTTTGAATTTATTTATTTATGCTTAAGTAATTAATTAAGAAAATTAGTAATCGACTTCTAACATTGGCTTGCCTAGCAAGTACGGTGTTAGGCGCTATCACGATCCCTAAGGTTGGGAATTTGGGTCGTGACAACAGTTTAATCATGAGTTTTATCCGAAACTTCAGTCTAAACATGCTGAAGTTATTTAGTTCGTTTGCTAAAATTTCATACTAAACATGCTTAAGTTTTTTAGTTCATTTGTTAAAACTTAAGACTAAACATGCTTAAGTTTTTAGTTCATTTGCTAAAATTTCATACTAAACATGCTTAAGTTTTTGTCTTGCCATATGTAATTTTCTAATGAGTTTTTGTAAATGTATATTTAGTTCATTTGCTAAAACTTCAGACTAAACATGCTTAAGTTTTTTAGTCTATTTGCTAAAAACTTCAGACTAAACATGCTGAAGTTTTTTAGTTCATTTGCTAAAACTTCAGATTAAACATACTTAATTTTAGTTTATTTACTAAAACTTCATAGTAAACACGCTTAAGTTTTTTAGTTCATTTGCTAAAACTTAAGACTAAACATGCTTAAGTTTTTTAGTTCATTTGCTAAAACTTCATACTAAACATGCTTAAATTTTTGTCTTGCAGTATGTAACTTTCTAATGAGTTTTTGCTAATGCATGCTGAAGTTATTTAGTTCATTTGCTAAAACTTCATACTAAACATGCTTAAATTTTTGTCTTGCAGTATGTAACTTTCTAATGAGTTTTTGCTAATGCATGCTGAAGTTATTTAGTTCATTTGCTAAAACTTCACACCAATACATGCTGAAGTTTTGTCCTGCAGTCTATAGTTTATCTGAAACTTCAGTCTAAACAAGCTAAGTTTTTTAGATCATTTGCTAAAACTTCTGACTAAACATGCTTAAGTTTTTGTCTGGCAGTATGTAATTTCTAATGAGTTTTTTCTAATGCATGCTGAAGTTATTTAGTTCAATTATTAAAACTTCATACCAAAACATGCTGAAGTTTTGTCCTGGAGTCTATAGTTTTGTCAATAGTCTTTTATTAAAGAAGGACAAAATTGTCTTTTTAAAACGCTTTTAGCAACAAAAAAAAAAGAAGGTACAAATGCAAACAGAAAAATAAAATGGGTATAAGTTAAAAGGGGGCGATCAAATAGGACGCCCCATGCAATTTTTACAATTAAGGATACACAAATATAAGAGACTCCAAACAGAACAAAGAATTTCAGGACGAGATTTTCGCAAATTAAAATCCCTTTTCGCTTCCAATTTTTCCGCTCAAAAATTTGTTTTGGGTATTAATACATACATTATACTTATTGCTCATAATACAAAAAATTAAACTAATAAATATGGAATATAACCAGTATAATAATATACAATGTATAAATAATGTATGGATTACAATATCATGTATAAATTACGGTAGATGACATAAACCATATGACTGTTGGGATATACTACTAATCATGCGGTTTAGACATAGTATTGTATTTTATTCTTTATGAAATAATTGTTTATTTAATTTATTCCATTCAATAAAGTAATATTTTAAATAGATCATTTGTTACATGTGTGTCCTTTAGTTATGTAGTAGATAATTGATATGCCCCATCACCTATAAAAAGATTAGTTATGGAAGTATTGCGCTTCTTAGAGCCCTCTGCGTCAGAGTGACCTCGCAGGGGAGATCCAATCACCCGGAGTTCAAATTCAATCCATTAGATTCTTTTTTTTTTAAGAAAAGAAACGAGAGACAAGAAAACATCTTTGATTACGATTAAAGGAACAATCTCAAAAAAACCAATTCGGATAATTTCTTGGTAAACATGATCTGCCATTATCTCTTCGATCCCATTATTTATGTGCCTATGGAGTCTTAGCTTATGCACAGAAGATTAAATTGTCGGTTCTCATAATTAATAAACTATGCTCACAATCGAAGATATTATTGGGCAAAATATCTTGATGACTGTAGCACAAAATTATAGTATAATTTGTCTTGATTATGAGAGTGATTTTACTCCGACTTCTTGTGCTAGTATACTTAGTGTATATTGAACGGACCAAGTAGAGAAAAGATGTTTTTGTACTGAATATATATAAAATATTTTCTCTAATTCATTGAATGAGCTTATACTCCAAATTTTAATATAATTATTATGATCAATGTGATTTGTTAATTGTTTTGATTTATAAAAATGTACAACTTTATTCATAGTTAGTGCATGCCTAATAGATTGGACAATAATGAATAATATTTGTGAAATAATAATTAATTGATAGAATTCATGATTCGTTTTTGAGTTTGATGATGCCCCTTTATGTAAGCTTATAAGTTTTCATGTGAAAACTCGTCCGGTGAATTTTTTATATGTCACATAAAATAGTTTAAGCGGAATTATAAAGGATTAATTAGTTGATTAAATTAAATTATCAGTAATTTAATTTAATTAACTGGTATTTGGAATCTTAACATGGGGAGTTAAAATAAATGTTAGTGAGTTTTCGAAATTCATATTGAGGAGTTCAACTGCAGTTTTTTAGTGGAATAAATTGCAATTAATTATAGTAAGAATTAATTCATGCAAAATTTTGAATTAATACTATAATTAGTAGCCTCTTATTATTTTTGTGGTCATTGTTATACCTAGTAAAAACCTAGACTGACTTGGGTAAAAAGTGACTTGGGAGAAAAGTTATCTGGTAGAGTTAGAGTAGGATTCTACTTGCACAAGCGGAACCTCACACGTTTTTGGAGCCCTTCTTTTTGCTGAAAAACGAGTCTACGTAAGGAAGACATTTTTACCCAATAACTCACTTTTACATTGCATTGTTCTTGCCCACCCAAAGCAATTTCATCCAAGGTCTTACTAGGACCATAGCAAAAGACTGCAACCCTGGATTTTTGCTCTGTGGAGGACCTATGCAACAATTTCAAAAGGTTAGTGGTTTCTAATCTCGTAATTGTATCATTGTCTAGTTTACATGTATTTGATGTTTGAATTGCATGCTTGCTTCCGCTGTGCTTCCGCTGCGCGTGATCTAACAATTACATTATATATTATATCAAATATAAACCATGTATAATCAAAAATATATATTACAATAATTCCGGTTTATTGCAATATTTAATTAGGAATGCTGGTACAAAAATGGAATAATTTGCAGAATAGTAATATTTAATTATATATAATAATATAATAATGTAATAATCTATATCGTCTGTGTTTATTTGTGCAGATTATTTAAAAAAATGCAAATTTATTTGTGTTAATAAATCTAAATGTTAAAGTGATAGAATAATCATGAAAGAGAATGGAAATAAATTGATAAGAATTAAAAGTGATCCCTTAATTTGAGGGTCAGTACTTATTAGTTTCGAAACCTAATAACTACTGCACGTAAGCTTCTTGTAGTACAATTGTTATTAAATTTGCTAGTTTTAAATAAACCAAAAGTAATGTTATTTATGAAATAAATTCTTAATTAGTAAATATTTTATGATAGAATTAATATTACTTTGGTAATTATATTATTTAATATGCCTAATTATATTTCTAATATTTGAATAAAATATTAATCGTGAAATGCGGCAAGACTCGTTAAATAACTATTGCTTATATTCTAATATTTATAAATTACGGAAAATGCTCTCGTTTGATCGTAAAATAAAAATAAAAATGATTTTTGCGAAAGGCAATGATAATAAATATATGAATGATAAAGACTATAGTGACGATGATAGCTATTTTGTCATTATAATTAAAACATAATTAAACTCTAATAGCCGACTCAAAAGTAACTATTTATCAATTTGTCGGTGTTGTCATTGGTAGACCAAAATGTTTTTGCATATTAAAGGTTGAAAGCTACTGCCTGCAGGTGGCATTAACCAGGAAAAATACGAGGGTAGAGGCAGTACAATCATAACGTGAAAATTGAGGAATATAACTCCAATATAATTTGGAAAGAAAAAAGTAAAAGGACATCGCCGTGAAAGCATTCCTATTGATGTGCGCTTCGCGAAACAAGGCGAAGTCAACATATTTCACATGGTTGTTTACTTTTAAAACTACTACAAGGGGCAGAGGTACGGATTCGTCCTCTGAACCCAATAGCTTTTATTCAAATAACGTATATATATATTGAAAAATTTATTAAATATGTATACATATTAGATCTAGAACCTAGTAGAAATCATTGTTCTAGAATCCAAAACTCATAAAAGAGAAATTTTGTCTCCGTCTCTTATTACCGCTCCATCTATTTACTTTGATTGAGCACGAAATTTAGAAAATAATATATATTTTTAAAACTTGTAATCTTAAACCCGCCATACCATTTGTGTGACCGTAAGACTTTTACAACATATATTTTTTAAACATTCTATAATATTTGTATGGCTATAAAAAGTTGTCATTTTGAGTAAAGTTGAAAGTTTTTTCAATTTAAGAAAACTATCAACTACTTTTTACGCCCCTTAAGAAATAAAAAATAAAATATATATTTTCTAATTTTACTCATAATAATGATAGCATTTTCGAAAATCTTAGGAAATGATTTGGGAATGAGTACTTGATGATAAGGATAAAACAAAAAGAAATTATTTTTCTCTTAATTTAGTATTGAACAAATAAAAATAAAAAATATATTTTTAATATAGTGAACAAGTAAAAGTGAACAGAGGTAAGAATTAAAAAAAGAATGTTGCCCCAAAGATAGAATAGAGGGAGTACTATTTACCAAAAAGAAATAATTGCATTGATGTACTCCTAGTAGGATATATTTTGGGAAGCCTCCGAGAAAAGGGATCAACAATGGATTCCTTACCACCAAGAGGTCCGGTCAGATGGATATAGTTCATCTATCTTTAATAAAGGATTTCAGATTAGAGCTCTAAGAATAAAAAAACCCTTTTAGAGGCTTTCCCTATTTCCGCAGTGAAAGCAAGTTCTCTGAGCATCGGCCCATCACTGTTTTATTCTCTACACATGTTGAAGATCAAAAGTGTGCCCGTTCAAGTCTGGTCTCATTTCCTCCTTCAGAGTTCAGTCCCCTCCCCAATTCCTAGTAAAGATGTGTCTGGCTCACTGTTCACTGTAGTCTCTTGGCTCTCAAGCTGATTATGGATGACTTTTTGAATGGCAATTTACAAAGCTGATATTACAAAGTTCTAAAGTTGAGCACATGTTGGCAGGTAGCCAGGTACAGGGCAAGGGTAATAGAGATGCTATATCTCCAGTCTTATCACTGATTGTGAGGGATATATAAGGATCAACATGTGTGCAAATAGGAAAATCCAATTGATGACTTCCTATTCAGCTGGACTAAAAATTTCATATTCTTACAAGTTACAACTCAATTGCTTCCGATCCTTCACAAAAAGCATTTTCTGGTGCATTCACTTTGAAGCTCCCTCCCCCCTCCTAACTGTTAAACATGCGCAGCGGAAGCAACCAAACAAATCAGACATCTAATACATGTAAACTAGACAATGCTATAATCACAAGATTAGAAGCACTAACCTCTTGAAATCGTTGGACAAAGCTTCCAAACAGCAAGAATCCAGGGCTGCAGGCTTCTGCTATATGCCTAATAAAACCTTGGACGATTTTGCTTTTGGGTGGGCAAAAACAATACAACTCTGAAAGTAAGTAATTAGGTGAAATTCGTCCTCCTTAAGTAGAGTTATTTTGGCCAAAAATTGTCTTCCAAAAACGTGTAGGATTCTACTTGCACAAGTAGAATCATACTCTAACTCTAACGGATGACTTTTCTCCCAAGACACTTTTTACCCAAGTCTTGTCCAGGTTTTACTAGGTATAGCAGGGACCACAAAAATAATAAGAGGTTATCAATTAGAGCATTAATTCGAAATTAGCATGAATTAATTCTTACTATAATTAATTACAATTTATTCTACTAAAAAACTGTAATTAAACTCCTCAGTATGAATTTCGATTCAATAACACTTATTTTAACTCCCCATGTTAAGATCTCAAATACCAGTTAATCAAATTAAATCACTGAAAATTTAATTTAATCAACTAATTAAATCCTTTACAATTCCGCTTAAACTATTTCATGTGACGGATACAAAATCCACCGGTCAGGTTTTCATATGAAAACTTATAAGCTTATATAAAGGGGTATCGTCAAACTCAAAACCGAGTCAAGGATTCTATCAACTAATTATTATTCACAAATTTTATTCGTTATTGTCCAATCTCTTAGGCATACACTAACTCGAAATAGAGTCGTACCTTTTGATAAATCAAAACAATAAACAAATTACATTGATCATAATAATTATATCAAGATTAGGAGTATAAGCTCATTTAATGAATTAGAGAAAATATTTTATATATTCAGTACAAAAATATCTTTTCTCTACTTGGTTCGTTCAATATACACTGAGTATACTACACAAGAAGTCGAAGTAAAACCACTCTCATAATTAAGACAAATTATACTATAATCTTGTGCTACAATCATCAAGATATTTTGTCCAATAATATCTTTGATTGTGAACAAAATTTATTAATTATGAGAACCAACAATTTAATCTTCCGTGCATGAGCTAAGACTCCATACACTAAATTGTCTACTACATAACTAAAAGGACACACACGTAACAAATGATCTATTTAAAATAGTACTTTATTGAATTGAATAAACTAAATATATAATTGTTCCATAAAGAATAAAATAAAATACTGTCTAAACCGCATGGTTAATAGTATATCCCAACAATCTCCCACTTAGGCTCATAACCATGCGTCTACTACTCTAACACTTATTCCTTCTACATGTTTGTCAAAATTCTTTTGTGTCAAGCTCTTCGTAAACGGGT
Source organism: Nicotiana knightiana (assembly GCA_005239525.1). Taxonomy (NCBI): domain Eukaryota; kingdom Viridiplantae; phylum Streptophyta; class Magnoliopsida; order Solanales; family Solanaceae; genus Nicotiana; species Nicotiana knightiana. Next base: position 10,975 of record ML399944.1, on the reverse strand, counting down.
CTGCCAAATTGTCCTCTGACGCAACCTTCAACACTCTTGCATCACCTCTTTGAGTTATGTCCCGAATTAAGTGATATTTACACTCAATAAGTTTACTCCTTTTATGGCTTCTTGGTTCCTTCGAGTTTGCAACTGCACCACTATTGTCACAATAAAGTACAATCGGTGCTTGAACCGAAGGAACTACATTAAGCTCTTTTAGAAAGTTCCTGAGCCAAACAGCCTCTTTAGCTGCCTCAGATGCAGCCACATATTCGGCTTCCATGGTGGAATCAGCAACACATGATTGCTTGATACTCCTCCAACTTATAGCTCCACCTCCTAAGGTAAAAACATATCCTGAGGTAGATTTTCTAGAGTCTCTATCTGACTGGAAATCTAAATCATTATAGCCAATGGGTGCAAGATCACCTGAGTGATACACCAACATATAATCTCTAGTCCTTTTCAAGTACTTGATTATATGCTTAACATCATTCCAGTGTTCTCGTCCAGGGTTAGACTGAAATCTACTAACCATGCCAACTGCAAAGCAGATATCAGGTCTAGTACATAGCATAGCATACATGAGACTCCCTATAGTAGAAGCATAAGGGACCGCCTTTATTTTTTTTATCTCATCAGTCGTTTTTGGGGACTGATATTTCGATAGAGAGATTCCATGTCTAAAAGGGAGAAAGCCTTTCTTGGAATCTTGCATGCTAAATCTGGTGAGAATAGTATCAATAAAAAGTGCTCNATAAGCTTGATCCCAAGGATATGTGCTGCCTGTCCCAAGTCCTTCATATCGAAACGTGAGGACAACCATTCCTTTACTGAATTCAACATGCTCACATTATTTCCTATGAGCAAAATATCATCTACAGACAAAACCAAAAATGTAACTTTATCTCCATTCCACTTCTTATAGACACAAGACTCATTTTCAGATTGATTAAAACCGAAGGTTTTAATCGATGCATCAAAACAAGTGTTCCATGCTCTAGAAGCTTGTTTAATCCATAAATGGATTTCTTTAATTTACACAACATGTGCTCATTGCCACTTTTAATGAAACCAACTGGTTGTGCCATATAGATGCACTCATCAAGACTTCTATTTAGAAAAGTCGTCTTGACATCCATTTGCCAAAGCTCATAATCGTAATGAATAGTAATGGATAAGAGAATCCTAATGGATTTAAGCATGGCTATTGGCGAAAAGGTTTCCTCATAACTGATCCCTTCTTTTTGAGTAAACCCTTTTGCAATAAGCCTAGCTTTAAAAGTTTGCACTTTTCCATCCATTCCTCTCTTTTTCTTATAGATCCATCTACAACCAATGGGTTTGACTCCAGTAGGTGGTTCTACAAGATCCCAGACTTGATTGGAGTACATGGACTCCATTTCAGATTTCATAGCATCAACCCATTTATCAGCATTTGTATCCTGTAGTGCTTCGTCGTAATTAATAGGTTATGTATTAGGCTCTTCAGGGATTCTATCATAAGAATCTCTCAAGAGCGCAAACCGGAGAGGTTTTCTAATAATTCTCCCACTACGACTAGTCACTACAGGTGGAGGCTGATTTTGTTGTTGAATCACAACATCATTTTCCGGAACTGAAGCCTCAATGTTATCCTCCACACCTTGCGGTGCTGGGATATCATTAGCTTCTTCTTGGAGTGCAGGCTGCAGAACATTTTTAGGTTGTTCAACAATCTGAGGTTGCTCAACATTACTCCCACTACTTTGGGGTAGTGAGATGTCAGGCAATTGCTCTTGTGCAATCTGCTGCCTATTGACATTTCTCCCACTACGATAGTGCAGTGGTATGTCAATATTTGGANATGGTTCATTAAATAGTCCTCTTCTAAAAATCTGGCATTTGTCGTAACAATTACCTTCTTTTCTTTGGGACAATAAAACAAACCGTCTTTAGTTCCTTTTGGATATCCAATAAAAATGCATACTTCTGTCCTTGATTCCAATTTATCCGCTTTCTCTTTCAGCACATGTGCTGGACAACCCCAAACCCGAATGTGCCATAAACTTGGCTTGCGCCCCGTCCACAATTCTACTGGAGTTGAAGGTACTGACTTTGAAGGAACCAAATTTAGAATGTAATTTGTTGTTTCTAAAGCATATCCCCAAAAGGAAGAATGCAAATCAGAATAACTTAACATTGATCTAACCATTTACATAAGTGTCCTATTTCTTCTTTCTGCCACACCATTTTGTTGTGGTGTTCCTGGGGCAGATAATTGAGATGTAATTCCATTATCTGATAAGTATTTTATGAATTCCGCAGAAAGGTATTCACCACCACGATCAGATCACAATGTTTTGATATATTTATCATGTCGTTTCTCCGTTTCCGTCTTAAATTCTTTGAATTTCTCAAAGCATTCAGACTTACGTCGCAACAGATAAATGTATCCATATTTTGAGTAATCATCTGTGAAAGTCACAAAATACTCAAAACCACCTCTTGCTTGTATATTCATAGGGCCACACAAATCAGAGTGAATTAGTTCTAGCTTATTACTGGCTCTATTTCCTTTTGAGGGAAAATGTCTCTTGGTCATTTTACCTTCTAAACAAGATTTGCGTATTGGTAGTGACTCCACTTTCAATGAACTCAATGGTCCATCAGAGACCAATCTCGAAATCCTATTTAGATTTATATGACCTAGACGTAAGTGCCACAAATAAGTTTGACTCAATTCAGAAATACGTTTTCTTTTATGTGGCAGATTAATGTTATTCAATTCTTTTGGTTGTTGTAGCACACGAGGAGATATATCAAGAATAAAAAGGTCATGTACTTTAGCAGCAGTGTAGATAAAACGTTTATTAAACATAATAACAACAGAGTTATTAGCAAAATAAACATTATAACCAGCATCCATTATTTTGGAAACCGAAATTAAATTGCTTCTAATGGAAGGTACATAGAGAACATCTTTTAGATCTAAAACTCTATCACTACTAAACGAAACTCCAATATTTCCTAAAGCTAAAGCTGGTGTTGGCTCGCCATTGGCTTGAAATACGTAAATTTCATTCTCACTTAGCCGCTGCGTTTTCTGAAACCCCTGCAAAGTAGTGCAGATGTGATTAGTGGCTCCCGAATCTACACACTAAAACATGGTAGAAACAACTGCTAAACAAGTTTCAACGACATTTAAATTTGAATTACCTTGCTTATTCAACTTTGGCAGATAGACAGGGTATTTCTTCTTGTGATGCCCATGTTGCTTGCAATGATAGCACTTGCCTTTGGGCTTTTTCACACCAGCCGCACCACCAGGTGCCAAAACCTTTTGAGCCTTCTTCTTTTTCTTATTGTTTTTCGACTTAGAAACTGAAGCTTTCTCAACATTGAGTGCCACAACTGGAGCTTGTTTTTTGATAATAGACTCTGCCGCTTGCAGCTCATTCAACAATTTCGCTAGTGACAAATCCATTTTGTTCATATTATAGTTCAAGCGAAATTGCTGAAAACTGTCAGGCAGAGTCTGTAGGACCATCTCAACTTGAGATTCCTTATCAATCAAGGCTCCAAGGACCTCCAGTTCATTCAGAAGACTCATCATCTTCAGAACATGGTCCCTGACCGATGATCCTTCAGCCATCTTGGTGTTCAAAAGGGCTTTCATGGCAGTCTGCTTAGCTGCACGATTTTGCTCACCGAACATCTCTTTGAGACTTTCAAGCATGTCGTAAGCAGACCCCATAGTCTGATGCTGATGTTGCAAAACATTCGCCATAGAGGCAAGAATGTAACATCGCGCCATCTCATCAGCCTTAACCTTTTGTCATAGGCCTTAACCTGATCATCAGGATCATTTTCAAGTTTTTCTGGGCACTCCTCAGTGATTACAAATTTGTAACCTTCAGCAGTTAGGACAATATCAAGGTTTCTTTTCCAGTTAACAAATTTGATCCGTCTAACTTGTTTTGGTTCATAATTGAGGTAAGTGGGTTGAATGAAGACATGGTTAATCTGAGAGATATTTACATAAATAGATCATTAGTTATGTATTTAGAATAATTAAATTCAAAAACAGCACATTACACATATAACCATGCTCATTGAACAGTTAGATTCGTTAGGGAAACTTAACTATTCATGCAAAATATATGAGTGATGTAAGATATTAACCCCATAAATTTAAACAGGACCAACTCAGATGGAGAGTAAACTGTTAATTTAAGATAGGTAAATATCACTTTTGTAAACTCTAGTTTCATTGAATCAACATATAACTCAGTTGGAGAGTTAATATAAGCAATCAAATAACTAGAGGCAAAACTACAGTAATCATGTATAATGAATTTATCCGATGGGGAAGAAGACCTATGTCAACATATAAATTCATTATATTACTGTAAAACATGATTGTAAACAATGAAAATTGAACCATACCATCACAGATTTCTTTTAAAAATTCTTTTTATTAAAAAAAAATTCCAGAAAATATAAAAATAGCCAAAAAAAACCCATCTAAACTACCCCGAATGCCCAAAATCATGAGTTCAATCGGTGTTCAATCCGATGAACCTACCAAATTTGAGGTCAATCAGAGTTCGACAGAATTTCAGAATTCTAAAATCATGACCTATTTGTAGAATTCTGTTTTTGGATGTTTTGAGTGTTTTTATTATTTTGACTTGTTCAAATCACATAATATACTCTTGTATGTTAAAACATGATTTCAGAACTCAAAATAATAATAATAATATAATAATAATAATAAAAACATGTTCACACAGAATTGTAAAAAAAAACAGTATGTTTTTCACTGTTAAAAGAAAATGCCACTGTTCATAATTCTGTATATTAATCCATAATTACAGAACTAATTCACTGTTTATGCATATATGTATTAATCCATAATTACAGAATTAATAGCATTCAAGAAACAGTCATGTTTTTATAAAAAAAACAAATTGATATTCGTCAAAAACTTAATTAAACAGACTGTCATTAAATATAACACCATCGTTTATGCATGTGTATATTAATTCATAATTTCAGAATTAAGATACTAATAAAAAATATTTTTGACATAGAATAATCATACTAAATATGTATCATTAAACAGCACGTTTTAATATTACTCTTTTCAGTACAAAAACATCTTTTCTCTACTTGGTCCGTTCAATATACACTGAGTATACTAGCACAAGAAGTCGAAGTAAAATCACTCCCATAATCAAGACAAATTATACTATAATCTTGTGCTACAATCATCAAGATATTTTGTCCAATAATATCTTTGATTGTGAACAAAATTTATTAATTATGAGAACCAACAATTTAATCTTCCGTGCATGAGCTAAGACTCCATACACTAAATTGTCTACTACAAAACTAAAAGGACACACATGTAACAAATGATTTATTTAAAATAGTACTTTATTGAATTGAATAAATTAAATATATAATTGTTCCATAAAGAATAAAATAAAATAGTATGTCTAAACCGCATAGTTAATAGTATATCCGGGAACACCAACAATAGGAGGTGGACCATGGGCGACGGGCGGCGACAACAATTTTATTAGGAATCAGAGGCTAGTATATTTAACTTTTTTCTTAAGAAATACCAGAGAAAACTGAAGGAACAGAAATACAACTATCCTCGGGGTAAAAGTATGCTTTCATTTTACAGCTTTCATTACACTTGTTCTTTGGAAGTATAGAGGAAATGAGTAGAAAAACTAGGAGTGTCAATTATGCAAACTAGCCCTATCTATAGTAGAGTAAAGCTTAGCCAAAAGTAAATCCAGTGGAGACATAAGAGCAGATATGTAAGCACCTCAATGTCTTGCTTTTGACTATCATCAGCGTAATGTCCAGGAAGGACTACTTACAAGAAGCTAATTTTCATTGCCTGCCTGAACAATTTCACCTAATGCCTCTGTGTTGTCCCTATGGCAACTGGGACATACCGACCTCCTTTGTAGCTCATCACCAAGGGAAGCACATCTATTTTCCAATTCAGAAGTCTGCTTGCGTCCAGTCAAGGATACAATAGTTGCTGACGAATGTAACTCATGAATCATGAGTGCTAATTCCATAAGTATCATTTTGAGGTGTGAGAGTTTTTCAGGAATAGAATAAGATAATTTTTTCAGAAAAAGTGGAACGTCTCATAAAATTTCGAGATCCACTGTCGACTCATTTCTCTCTCCACCAATGAGTTGAACCTAGTAAACTATTAGCTATAAGAAGCAGGACTCCAAACAATAACGATTTAAGGATATCTGGCTAACTCCTGCATTTCCATATTTTCTTTTGTGATTCCCTCTATCAGTGATGCTTTCCTTTCCAAAATATTCAACTCCTCTTCAAGCTGAAAAACACCACACAGATCGATGTACTTAGTTCTCCAAATACTAATAACCAGACATATAGCAATAGAAGAAAGGAAATGAGAACAGACAAGCGTAACAAAAATATAATTACTTGCCTGACTATGAATATTCTGTTCAACTTGGTACTCCTCTTCTTCCTTAGTGATCTGGGAAACTATCTGAGCCAAATTATTCTGGAGGTCTCTTTTGACAGCTTCAGCATCTTCTGGTTTGGCTTTTGCTGGACCTGCTTGTGCAGGTGTAAAACAATTCTTTATCAACTTGAAGAAGCTGTTGTATTGAAGCAACAATATAACTTTTGGAAGTCTTTACAAAAACACCCCAACACATAACAAAAAGAAGAGAGCTTATCTATGTGCGATAACACACCAGGCTTTGATGCTGACTCGCTGCAATTATCATTTTGGAATATAGAGGCTCTTGTCTCATGGAATTTCCTGCATCCAGTTCAGTAGAAAAAGTAGAGCCATTTAACAGCAGGTCAGCTAGATCTCAATATAGATAGTGTAGTCACGAAATCCAAATGAATAAGCTTCAAGTTAGAACAGAAACAGATAGATTTATCTCTGGCCACAATATTTTCTGTGGTCGAGTTAACGAGCCACTGTGATTACTACATTTGAGATATAAAGTGCCCTCGCAAGACTGGCACTAGATAACAGTTTTTTCTGCCAAATTAAAGAAACATGGTTTTAAATAATAAATACTACCACAACAGTGGAGAATATTTACTGTGCATTGGACTCTCCATGTCTAGACTATGCCAGTAGAACAACTAATGTGCATGAGTGTGACAGGAGGGAATATGTACTAAATCAGCAATAAGACTGCTTGATCACACCCAATTTATAGAATTGACATAGTTCTGATATCAGAACTGAACTAGTGAGGTACAATATGGGCTAGATGACTGGCAGCTTAATCAAAAAGTCTTTGTTTCTGTTACCATACAATATCACCAAATTATTTTGAAAAGCAAAACAAAAACCACATAATCATTGTAAAAGTAGATTTTAAAGCAGAAAGTCAAGTGCTTCTCTTTCTCATTTAACAGCTATGATCATTCCCCAAGCATAATTACTTGTTGCATCATGACATGAAAGTTTATAAGCATGACTAAAGAACAATATAGATAGATGATCTCCAATCCTCAAGTATTACAAACTGAATCACCGTTAGAGCAATGCCATGCGGTATTACTTAGGCCATGGTATGTATAAATGCAAATTAGATCTCCTATAATAAGAGTGGCAGCCAAGCAAGCCAAGTAAGTATTACTTGGGCCAGGTACGTGTAAATGCAAATTAGATATAAGAAGAACGATGACTAAGTTAGCTCTTCTAACATCAGCATGGATTGACAAGAGACTATTTTATCTCTCCATCTGTACTTAGCTATTGTATGTTTGAAAAAAGCTACAGTATTGGAGCTTTAGACCTTACTGACATTTTTTGTGAAAAAACATCAAATTAGCTACCTAACTAATCTTACCTCATACAGTCATTTCAATAGTTAAAGATTACTGCTTATTAAGGACACACAATAAAAGAGAACACTACCGATTACTTAATTCAACAAACTGTACCTTATCTGTGCATTGAGATCCAACATTTTCTCAATGAAGTCATCTCTGCATAAGCAAACGATAGATACAACGAGAGAGAGAATTTCGATGAGATTCTTTTCACAACGCTAAATTGAGTTAAACATGCATTTTCTTCTTAGTCAAAGTAATTGTAATAGAACAAAAAGAGTTGAAACGTAAACTGAAGGAAGCATGTAGTTACCGAGTTTCTGCTTCTTTGTTCTTTTCACAGTTCAGATATCATCAATTGACCAACGAGTTCATAAGAAGAAACAGTGTCATTGTTAGCAAGCCAATACAACAAAATAATGTTCAAATTTACAAATATAAATAAGTACAAATACAATCTAATATAAACAAGTATAAACATCAAAAATCAATACAAGCAAAGGGAGCATTAAGTGCGCCTTAAAGGAGAACATAACCTCAAGTCAACTTTTACCTTAAGAGCCTCTACATCAGATCCGTAGGCTGATAATTCATCTTGAATCAAAACGATCCTTTCCTATAACGTAATAGAAACGGATCTCTTAGAAAATCGTAAAAAGAATTTATCAGCAGTTCAAATTTCAACTAATTAAATATACTTCGATAAGCTTAAAGCGTTAACAAAAAAAAGGTAACCATATATACAAATACGAATGAGATTGAAAACCTCTAGGGTTTGAATAGCAGATTCATTCCTGGCCAATTCAACTTCGTAGCCTTTGAGCTCTTGGTCAGCAGTCTCCTTCTGATGTTTTGCCTCTTCAACCTCAGTGTTTGCAACTTCAAGCTCCGATTGAAGCTCTTGAATCCGTTTCTTAAGATTTATTATTCTTCGCTCTGAAAATTTTGAAGTATTATAGCTCAAAAATCAATTTTAATTTTTCCAGTAATAAAATAAGTTGAATCATCCAGTGAAGAATTTCATACGAATTTTGAAGGAGGAAATGAAGAAGCAAAAACGAACCTCCTTGAGATTTTTCAGATGCGAAGTCGCGGATTAGAGTGAGGAATTGCTTCTGAGAATCGTTTCCCGCCATCTCTTCTTTTGTAGAGTAGCTGTTTCGAAATTTTGAACTATTCTGTATTCCCTGTATGTTCTTTATAGTGGAGCAGTGGACCGCGTTGATCTCGTGATTGGGGCTCACATGTTACTTAGGCTATTAGCCCATTACGACTTTATTAAAGAATATTAAAAGTATAATCTAATTTGTTTGAGTATGTTAGATTATGGTTTTGACTAAATCATAATTATCGTCTCATCTATTCAATAATAAAAATTCACTGTAATTAAATTAAATGAATCATATAATTATCGAATAACTTTTGAATGATACTCAAATATTGTAATTATATTGGTTGTGCTACAAATAATATGAAAATTAACATGGCCCAAAACGAATAAGCTAATAGATATTGTCTTAAAATTGTCCAGTGGCTTTTTCATCTTCAAGATTAAAAATTAAATTTTCTCTCTATATTATTTTTAACATAATATTTAATAATAATTCCAATCATTATTAAAATTATCTATATTATAAATTTATTATATTTCTAAAATTTTAATGAGTTACTTGAAATTTCTTAATTTAAACTTTTGTCATTCTAATATAAAAAGATTTCTCATCTCAAATTCAAAGTAATCCAACACTTTATTTCAAGCTGATTGATAATATCATGTCAAAATGTGATTTAGTTTATTTGAGCACATTAAATTATATTGGTTTTGTAAAATCCTAACTATCAGCTTATTTGCTAATTCAACATATGAGACTCTTTCATAGCTATTTAATATATAAGATTAAGTTATTTTGATTGATTACCATAATTATTAAAGAATATATGGTCTCTTAAATTACATTATAAATATACCACTATTATGTTGATTTATGTATATGATAAATTACATTCAATATTTTACTTTTATTTTGTATTTATAATCCTCTAGCAACTCTTTTGGGAGATATAGTTGAATGTAATCTTCCTCTTAGAAGTGAAATATCCAAACATCCAGTACCTTAATTATTGGTTCCTTAAATTCTTAAAAAGAAATATTGAATTGGTGTTTTTTTTTGTTGTAATTTTAGTTTTTTTATTTTAAAATAATTTAAAGACTCCAACTTGAAACTACTCTCCAATTGGATGGACAATTTTTTTAATTTTTGTTTTTATATTATAAAATATTTTATTTAATTATTTTATAGATATTTAATTCAAAAATAATAATCAATAACTAATTATTAACTACTTATGTCATGTGACATTTTCTTATGAAGTCACTTGGCTTAAGGAGATCTCTTTATCCTCTCCTTTTAATTTTAAATTATTTTTGAATCTCCAAATTTATTGTTGAAACAACTCCCCAATTTCAATTGATATTTTTTTATTTTTTAAATTTTCGTTTTTTTATTATAACCTAATTTTAAAATTCAAACTTTCTTGGAGCTTTGTCCTAAAAATGTACACTTGTCATGTTATGGTTATGCCACTTGACTTAATATGGTGATTTACCTCTCCTTTTATTATATAATAATAGATAATAGAAAATAGATAATAGATAATAGATATAGATAAAGATAATAATAATAATAATAATAATAATAATAATAATAATAATAATAATAATAATAATAATAATAATAATAATAATAATAATATTTTAAAATAACTTTTAAACTCCAACTTGAAACAATTCCTCAATTTGAATGAGTAGTTTTTTTTTATCTTTGTTTTTAATATAGCTAATATAATAGAAGATAAATATTTTATATTTTATTTTATTATTCTATATAATATTTTCTGAATAAATAAACTTTTTTTTATTTTTAAAAAAAGAAAACAAAAATTTATTATTAAGAAAAAAGAAATTTTGAATTGGCGGTTTTTTTTTTTGTAATTTTTGTTTTTTTATTTTAAAATAAGTTAAAGACTCGAACTTGAAACTACTCTCCAATTTGAATGGACAGGACAATTGAATCTACTCTCCAATTTAATTTTCGTTTTTATATTATAAATATTTTATTTTTTTATTTTATAGATA
>MDKJ01065763.1:0-26444 GCA_005239525.1 Nicotiana knightiana | reverse complement strand
GCAGAAATTAAAGAAGAATTGAAGATAGAATCCATAATATTTGATTATGGGATGAAAATCTATTGTTTTAAGACAAATCTAGTACAAAGTTACCAAAATCAGTAAAGAAAGACGAAACATGTGCTCCTCTAAAACATAACTTAACCTAAAAATGACAAAAAGTTCTATTTAAACTAAGCTGAAAATATCTAACAAAAATGCCCCTGCGAAGGTTGTACGGCCGCATAATTGTGAGTGCGGCCGCACACTTGCTTCCGCGGCCGCATAATTGTCATACGGTCCGCATTCCTTGAACTTGAACTTTGACTTTTGCTGGTCTTTTGCGGACCGCACAATTCTGAGTGCGGCCGCGCTCTTGATTATGCGGCCGCATAAAAATGATGTTGCCCGCACTTCTTGTTTTTGGACTTGAACCCAACTCTCTGAATCTTCACTATTGCGGTCCGCATAATATTGAGTGCGGCCGCACATAGGCTTTTGCGGCTGTACAATATTTTTGCGGTCCACAACACTTGACTTGCATAATTCCCAGTCTCTGAACCTTCCTTATGCAGCCGCACTAGTTATGTGGTCCGCATAGTTAGCCTTTATGCCCTTTTTTGGTTCTTGATCACTTTTGACTCCTTTGTGAGTTGATTTTGATTCCTTTGTCTCATATTTCAACATTCCTGTAAGCAAGAACATTTCATTAGTTTTCGGGAATACCTTTAAGCATTTTCGACCTAAAACACAAGTAAAAGAGAGCAAATAAGAGGTCAAAATCCCTACTTATCAACTCTCCCAAAATTAAGCTTTTGCTTGTCCTCAAGCAAATAAGGTAATTCCCACCTCCACTAGCAAAAGGGATATTTCAGTTGGCCTAAGGTGAATCAATCATGTATCAATTGGGACTAACAATTACCCTCAACATATATGAATTATCAACAACACAATATTTTGACTTTTTTTTAGCACCATGGTTCTAATGTGACACTAGAGCATCAAGAGTTGACTTTATTCATCAAGGGAGCTCGCTCTATCACGTAGGTCATTGTAGATCCCAAACTCCTCCTCCTATACTTTCCATGAGCAAATCTCACTTTAGAATGTAACACTCGAAACAAGGATTGTGAAGAAGTTCGCTCATCTCTCTCAAAAGAATGCCACAAGTCCGGCTCTAAGTACCATAAGCTTGCCCCTTATGTAAGTCACCACTAATGTAAGTTCACTCAACTTGAAATCATATAGGGCTTTTGCGGGATGTAATGAAAGCTTTTGGATCAAGGTAGGACTTGTTGGAATATGATGGTTTCATCTTTCCTTAAGCACTCATTTTCTCTTTTCGGCTCATACTTTCTCGACTCTATGAGTCGTTTTCTTGTTCCTTGGGGGAACTAGAGAGACGTAGTATCACTCTTTCTTGATCATGATAATCATTTTCTCCTTTTCTATTTACTCCATGCCTTTCATTATTTTTTTCTTTGAATCCCTTCAACTTTCTACCCTATTCACTTTCTTTTTGACATTTTTCTTTTTGGTCTTTCTTTCTTTTCTTTGCTTTCCCTTTTCTTCATTTCTTTTACTTCTTTGTACCTTTTATCACTTTAAAGTTCTCATATCTCCCCCAAACTTATGCTTTTGCCAATAGTTTTTCAAGAATGCTAAGGAAAGATCGGGTGCCAATAGAGGGTCATTGCAAAACGGATAAAGACTTGTAACATGGTTATTGAAAGAAAAAGGGCTTCAGATCAAAGGGGTTGACTAGGGATATCACATTGGTAGGCTATGGAATTTTTCAAGTTTCAAATTGGATCAAGGCGAGCCTACAATCATTTCTCAAGTCGAAATACACTTAAAATTTCACCTAGACAAACATTCGGGGCAAGTTCTAGACTTATTGGCACGGGAACTTGGACTTGCAATTCAATACCTCACCTCTCAAGCTGCTGGATTGCTAAAGAGAACAGAGTCGATGGACCACAACAATCCTCTCTAAGATTGAAAATAATAAATTGCTCGAATGAACCACTCGATGATTGTTTAAGTCAACACAAGAGTCTAAAGGTCAGAACTAGAGCTATTTTATGCCGACTACTTTGTTTCTAACCATAAGGCCAGAGATAAATGTGTTAGTACTAAGTGAATCCTACTTGAGACACTTTATTCATTACTACTATATTTATCAAAACATAAAATAAAACTGACTCAATCCCTTAAGAATGTTGTCACGCCATCCATCGTTAAGAAGAGCCACCCCGTTCACACAACATCCACCTTTGGAAAGAACCGTGGCATTAAGAAAACCAAAGAATTATTATTCACACAAAACATAAAAAGAAGCTAACAAATTAAAAAGAAGCTACTAAAGTAAATAAGAAGTTATGCTACTAAGGAAAAACAAACTAAAGAAGTTATGAAGTAAACTACAGAATGTAAAATAAATATACAAAATGGAATAAAGCGAATATATACATAAGGGAAATGAATATATACATAAAATGGGAAAAATATATACATACCAAAGAGAAAATAAAGATAAAGGAAAGATAGTGTAATAGTTATTACATGCCAAATGTCAATGTCAATCAAAATGGACCACCCCCCAAATGAAAATAAGCATTGTCCTCAATGCTAATAAAAAATAAGAACAGAGAAAGGGTAGAGAGTGAAGAAAACTCCCTATGTGGTCTCAGTCTGCATGGGGTCCTCAGCCTGCATGGGGTCCTCAACGCCCTCTGTCTCCTCTAGATGTATCTCATCATCTCCTGGCTGAGGGACAACTGGGTTTCTGAGCATCTGTATCAACTCCTCAACAGTGTGTATAGTTGCAGCCGCTCCTCAGACTGGCCGGTTGCTGCCTCTGCTGTCTCTGGTACTGCTTCTGGTGATGCAGGGACTGACTGCTCTATGAGAAGGTCCAATGGAATATCTCTGGCAGATGAAATCTTTTCAACCTCTTTACGCAACTTGTCCATCGACTCCTTTAATGACTGAGTCTTCCGCATCTTCTTGACATGTTTTCCCAAATCCTTGATGACCTTTCCATGCGTAGCTAGAGTCTCTATGATAACCTTCTGGTTGTCCAGAATTCTCTTTAATGTTTCCTCCACTGAAGGAGGTACCTGAGGCTTTGCTGGGGCTGATGGCTGTGCTGCAACAACACTGGATATGGCAGTCAGCTTTATAGTAGCTGCCTGCATCCAGTTGTTGAGACTCGCCAGTGTTTGGGAGACTCACATCGCAGTCTGAGGGTAGGTAGATGAGGCTGGAACTAATAATGGAACTGATAGTCTAGCTGAAGAAGGAGGTCCAGAAGATGAAGGTAGCATGGTTATTGTTCCGATGGAAGTACCGGCTGTTGTGGATAGCTCGACAACTGAATCAGTAACCACTACCGCTGGCTCTTCAGACTAGCCAGTAGAGGTAGTAGCTTTACCCTTGAACTTAGGGTTGTTAGCTCCCTGGAGGTGGTACCATGAAAAAGGCTTCTTTTCCTTCACCTCTACATCATAGTGCCTTGATTCCACCCCTTGATCTTTGAAGTACTCCGTGAGAAAATTAGGGTAGGGATATGACCTCTCCTCCTTCTGGACCGCTTTAGAAATGTTGTAAGACATCAGAGTTCCCACATTTATAGGATACCCGGCCATGATGGTAGCCACTAAAATTGTACGGGGAATTGGGAGGATGTTTTCATTGAGGCGAGAATCAAGTCGGCTGCACACGAATGTTTGCCACCCTTTTGCTTCAAAGTTTAGGGTGGCTCGGACTATCTGAACCCCAACTGTGAGCCATGTGTTGATACCCAATTTTTTCTAAAAATAATTTTATTGCATATATACCTTCAAAATCATGCATTAGTATCAATTGATATTCTTCCATAATTTTTCTACATTTTTATTTTCAATAAATAATTATAAAATTGCATTACAAATGATTTCAAAGGCATTTCTTGATTTAATTTATTATTTATGGTCCTACTAAGACCAAATTATTCCATAAATAGCCAAATTGGCACCTTTTGGCTATAATTGCAATGACTTTGCAATTATAGCCCATGCATATAATTTCGTACTATTTTTTATCAGAAATTAGTCTTTTGTATTTTGAAATACTAAATAATCATTTTTTTTGAAATATTTATATGCATGAAATTCATTTTTATAGTTAGTAACTATTTTATAAATTATTTCTTTATTAATTTATCTTGGGTGTTTAACAAATAACCAATTTTTATTTCAATCCTAGCCCAAAGACCCCAGGCCCAAAACCTAAATCCTACCTGACCCAATCCATCCAAATCCCGGCCGTTCATTTTTTATCAACAATCCAGTTTTATTCTTTCCAATTAACTTAAAGACCTACCCCCAAACCCCTCATTCCCTCTCACCCTCTCCGCCGTCACCCTTCTCCTTCTCTCTCAAACCCCCTCTACCCTAACCCTAATCTCTCTCGCCGTGTTCTCTTGCCGTCAACCATGGTGGTTCCTCACCACCCTCAGGCCTCCCATGGCTCTCTTATGCTGGTATTACTTGTCTCTAAGGCCCTCAAGGGACGAGGGTCGGTCCACTCACACCTTGGGCCTGTAACAGGCAAGAACAGGCTCAAGGGACGAGGGTCGGTCCACTCACACCTTGGGCCTGTTCTTGCCTGTTACAGGCCGCCATGGCTCGATTTTGAGTAAGTTCTTTCTATTTTTTCCTAAACCTATGGGTTTCTAAGTTGGTATCTTCATCTCTGCATTATTTTTACGAAAACCTACTTTCATTTCTTGAACTTCTCAGATCTGTACAGATCTGAGATGGATCGAACTGTTTTTTGCTTCTTTTTATGAAAAACCTTCTGATTTTCAAGTGTCTTTTCATTTCTTCCTGACTAGGGTTTCCTTGAAAATCTTTTATTCAAATTTTTTCCTGATTTTAAGTGCTTATTCTCTGATTCTTATGTGTTTTAATCGATTATAACTAGTTTATGTTAATCCTCCTAATTTTTGACACTATGTTTGGATTCTGAGGCGATCCGTGTTATTTGATACATAACTCTATTCTGTACTTTGATTCATATGACTTCTCTTTCGTTTAATTTGAATGCCTTATGATTTTACCCTAGTACATCTCTATTAGGGTTTCTGATTTGATTTCTCGACTGATTTCTATGTGTTTATGAAATTGTGTTTAGCCTATTTGTTCATTTGTGGAAACCTATATTTTCTTCCCTTAAATCAGTACTATTTTGAATTTCTGATTCACCAATTTTCTCTGTTAAGGATCAGCATGCCTAAGTCGATTACGACCCTAATTAGTCGTTCTTGCCTTATTTGATTGTTGTATATTTACTGATACCTTTGCATGATTCATCCCTTAAATTAGACCCCTGATTTATTTATTTTGAATTCCTTTTTTTGGTCTGTTTTGAACTTCTTTCCTTAATTAGACTACTATTATTACCGTTTGGTCAATTGTCCTTAATTAAAGGAGTCTATTCTCAACTCCTTATGTGATTGATTCAGTGATTCCCTTAATTGCTGAGTACTGATTTCCTTTACCATATTATGCTCTTCTCTTAACTACTATATATACTCTTCTCTATTCTCACTTCAAAAACGCGGACACTAGTTCAAAAACTCTCTCTTACACTTAAAGATTTATGCTATTTCTTGTTACTTGCTACTTCTATTGAACTAGCCGACTGTAAACCAAGTCTAGTTATTGCATTACACCACTCCACATTTTGTGTCTACTCTCCTTAACTGGTATGTTCTGATTCAATTCAAGTTCCAAACCCTATGTGTTCTGTTACTGCTTTAGTTCACTGATTCCCAGTTCTGTTCTTGTTTACTATTTGGATATTCAATATGCAGCTAGCATGTTTAAATCTCTGTTTCACTTAGCATATATTAGTTCTGTCCTAATTCAACTTATGATCAGCATGTCTATGAACCTGCCTAGTACCTTTGTAGTATGTCTCAACCTGACTCCACTCCATTTGTGTATGTTTGAATGTTCGTCTGTTTATTTACTCAATTTCTGGTATGAATCTGTTTTGCAAAAATAATTTGTTACCTCAAGTAGTGCTGATTCTATGCTTAACTCTGTTAGTACAACTATGACCTCAACTGTCTGTTCTGAAATGCATATACCTATACGTCCCCAACTCCCAATACCCCTGTGTGAGTCATGTTTTAAAGTGATCTGTTTGTTTTAAGTTAATCTGATGTTTGTTTGATTCTTCAAATGTTTACACTGTTCTTGTTCAAACTATTTTACTACTAATCAACTCCTATTTTTCATAAAACCTCTTTACTTAATTGAGTCTTTTTCAATACTGTTTTCATATCAAAACCTTTTCAAAACTATGTCAAGCACTCTCACTTTACTCATAAGTCCCTAGGTTCTGCCCCTCCAGTGTGTGTATTGCCTTGGGATCCTTTTGAGATCCCTCTGAACTCTGGCACACTTGGGTTGGACCTTCCACACTGCACTTACTCAGTTCTTGTTATGAAAGTTTGGGTGTGAGCACTGCCCGGGATCCTTGAGGTCCTTAGGGAACTCTGACACACCTGAACATGAGATTTGCTACGAAACTCTTGGGATTTGAGGTTATAGAGGCTTGGTATCCTCAGGATACATCTGGGCCTGCTTCAGGCTCCCTATAGTTTAACTTCTTCTCTTTTTTATTTACTTATGTAATTCATTCAGCTATTGGTTTGTAATAATTATTTTGTAAACAGACATTGGGATGGCTAGTGAAATAGGGAGGGTAGCTGATGATACTGTTGACACTATTGGGCAGAGAACATGCCTTAAGCTTTATATTCTTTATATCTGATTAGAACCCATGTTTTAGGACTAATATGTTCATCCAAATCATGCCAAACATGCATTAAATATCCTATTCTTAGGACTTCATATTTACCGCTTCAGCATATCACATGTCATTAATTTATGTTTTGCGTTGTATCGGCCTATCACTTAGAGATCCTGCTCCTAGGATAATAAATAACATTGATATAAAACAATCATTCTTGTGTGTAGTTAGAAATCATGCCTTAAGAATTCTATGCATTTAGAAATCATGTTTTAAGAACGATGTTACTCTTGTGTGCATTTAGAAATTATGTATTAATAATTCTGCCATTCTTATGTGCATATTAGATACCATGCTCTAGGATTCTGTTTGCATTTGTTTAAATACGACTAGTTTAACTACTGATCCATGAAAATGTATAAAATAGTCTCACATATAATTGTCATGTTTTTCTAAATAAAACTGGTATCAATCCTTTCACTCTCAGATTTGTATCACCTAGAACAACATTGTTTAAGGTTAAACAATCTCAAACTATCTAAAACAACTTGTAACTGTTATGCGCAGTCCCACGCCTAGGCAAGCCTTAGGTAATTAATCTTTGTAAAACTGGAAAACTGTTTTTATTGTGTTTACTGCTTAAAGGCTAACATGTTTAAAATCAGTGGGTAAACTGATTAGGGCCCTGTCGTTAAAGTTTGTATGAAATAGTGTTGCATATTCCTGTGCATTGATGTCACTTTGATATCCTGTCTTAGGATCCTTTCTAATAAAACTGTCTTTGTCTGTGTTTGAGACGTGCTGTTTATTTGCATTATGTGTGGAGGTGAATCTGAGCTTTTTAACTATTTTTGTCGCTTATCTGCTAGTCCTACTTGTTCTTGCCTGTCGCCTAGAATTTTCCCTTTTAGCACCTTAGGGGGTTGCCTAGAACTGGCCAGACTTAGAGGTCCTAAACTCCTCCAGGACTACAAGGAATGGATGGGTAACAACACGCTTAGAGCTCATTAAACAAAACTCCCTTAATAAACCGCTGGGGGGGGGGGGATAATGGGTAGAAAAGGATATGATGACTAGTGCGCTAATTTAACGTGTAGCCCCTCATTGAGGAGTGATTACCGATCATTGCACATATATGATCCTATAGGATAAACAACTTAGGACCTCCCTTATCCTTTACTTATGTGTTCTTGGACTGCTAATCTGTTAAGACCTTTATTTGTTTACATATGTGTGCTTAGACTATCTACTTGCTACTTGAATAATTCACAAAGTATGTTTGGCCGGGACCCACAGTTGTGGACTTTGAGAGGTGCCTAACACCTTCCCCTTGAAGTAATTTCAAGCCCTTACCCAATCTCTGGTTATGCAATTAGTGTTATGAATGATCTGTAGTAGGTGCCTTAACGCGCCTTAATTCGTTAGGTGGCGACTCTTCGAACTCATTATACCCCTTTTCCCAAAAGGAAATGAGTTGTCCCAATAATGTCGAAAACCCTGACCGATCCGAAAGGAGAGAAAAACGGGGGGCGCGACAGCACGTCGATTCTGCTGGGGATTCTAGGCTTTTACCAGTACAAACCGTTTTTTGAATTCGTCTAAGTATGCGTTTTTTTGTTAAATACCTGCACCCTTTCCCTTTCGCCTTTATCTGCAATTAATTGTTTACTCTCCCAAGTATATATTTTTTCAAAAAATGAAACTGACATGTTTCTTTTTGTTTTCCTTTGTAACTTCTTTTCAATTATAACTGTTGTATTTATCGCTTTCATAATGTGCAAATGCGTGACAACGTGTTTATTGCTTATTGCTACATAATCATGCTCAACATCATATTCCACTCGTGCCTATACAAATCCTATAGAAACACTTGATAAGTGGTTGCGCTCTTCCTATATATCACCCTTCAAATTCGGAAAGGCTTATTTGCGGTAAAATTAGTCGATCAACGGTGCAGTCGACGGTTCTGTTCCTTTCCCCCTCAAGTTGTCAGCTTGAGGGTACTAGTATAGACCCCCATAATAACCTTACTCTGATTATAACTATACATGCATCATGGTCAAACCTAGCCGGTTTAATATGTCTTCCACATAATAACCTTTAGGAAAAGCCTTGTCTAAATGTCCACTGGGGTTTCTATAATCTCAATGGACGCAACCATGATCTGTGCATTAATTTGGAGAAATAAGTGCCAATATGCTAATCACCGATGTATAAGTAGTTGAATCTGGAGGGGGAAAGGGTCTAACCTTATTTGTTTGCAGAAGATGAGGCACGAAGTCCCCAGGTTCGGCATGGTCGAAATAATACCACCATTGTTGCTGGATTGGTGGGAGGACCTTTCGCCAAGTGACAAAGACCATGTGAAAAGGGTCCTCAGAAACTTACCCTCTTTACTGGATATCCAACCAAACATTATGTTGGTCGAAGCGGCCACTATGTTCTGGGACAGAGAAAGGTCCGTGTTCCATTTTGGCAACATAGAAATGACCCCTCTCTTGGAGGAGAGAGGGGGCTTCGCTGGTTTACCTTGGGACAGTCCGGGTTTATTGGTGCCGAAAAATCATGCCGCTAGGGGGTTCCTGAAAATGATGGGTTTGAAAAAGAACGATGATTTAGAGTGCTTGAAGAAGTCCTACATAACCTTTGACTACCTCTATGAACGATACGACCATAGCAAATCCTATTGTATCTTCCATGATGAATTCTCTATCACTTCCCTGGGTCATATTCACCGCAGGGTTTTGTGTTCATTGTTTGCTTCCTAGGTATGATAGTATTTCCAAGCAAAGGAGATAGGATTCACACTAGACTGGATATGGTAGCCAAAACCTTAATGGAGGGGAACGAGGGGAAAACATATACCATTATCCCTAAGATCATAACAGACATATACCGAGCCTTGGACGCTGCCAGAAGGGGTTCAAACACTTTGAGGGTTGTAATCTGCTACTACAGGTTTGGTTATTGGAGCATCTCTAAAGGGGTCAATATCGTCAAGAGTTTCCACGAAGGGCGTGGAATGATCATATAGCCTTCCATCACCCTAAGAGAATGACTTACATCCCAGACATGTTTGCTCAATCAGAAAATGCTATAGAATGGGCGCAGTTTTTTGACAATTTGACCGACGACCAGGTTCAATGGATGTTCGAATGGTTCCCTACCAGTAAGTTCATCATCAGATCAAGGGACGGTCCGCACCTGGTGTTGATCGGGTTAAGGGGCATATACCCTTATGTTCCCATCAGGGTTATGAGACAGGCATGTAAGAAGAAAGTCATACCGCGAGTTTCTAAAATGAGTCATTACAAGGCAGATTTTCAGGACGACGACATCCCGTACAAATGTGAAGCTCAAAATATGTGGCATCTGAAGGTTATTGTAGAAAGGGAAACCATCGAGCCAGACAGGTACCACACAGGGCATGTACGCTTTTACCTATTATGGTTGGAAGACAACATAGCAGGGATAGTTGAGCCGAGAATCGGTGGGGGAAACAGGGTCATAGACGAAGTTGCTGAAGCCCAAGTGAAATACAATAAACTGCGCAAAAGGGTTCGTGAGTCCAAGGACGAGCATCTGGAGCAACACAAGACTAATACGGAACTGATCAATGAATGGAGGGAAAGGGCTATCAAATCTAATGAAAGGTTGGAATATTTGGAGTAGGGTCTAATAAAGCTAGAGGGGAAGAGGAGGAAAAGAGTCGCCGACTGCCAGAATGCTGAGGGAAGCGAAGGAGGGAATCTAGCGAGAGTATACCTGCTGTTGGGCATGCACGACCTGGGGAACCTGATCGACAGAGCCAAGAAGATCAAGCCTAGGAAAGGTCCTTCTGGGACCAAGTAGATTAGATTTACCTGCCTTTTCAAATGTAATAAGGCCGAGTGCCATTAGTGGCTTATCTTATTTAGTGTCGTTTTAGATTTATCTACTTTTACATTAATGAAATGAGGCAATTATTGGCATCTAAGTTCTCCAAATAAACTTGCTGCTAGGCCTACCTCGGGCACAAAGAGGCTCCCAAATTAAGATACACGTTTACAATTCTGCAATATGTGTTTAAATACTGCAAATACTTTTCTCGTGATCCTCACTGACTTGTACCTTTTGTTTTTATTTTATTTCTTTGATTATTCCCCTTCCCCAAAGGTTGATTCGTGGAATTCTAGCATCATCAACATATCATACAAGATCCAGGGGCCCTCCACCTTCTCCTCCTCCTAGTCCACCTAAAGGCAAAGGCAAAGGCAAGATGGAATATTTAACTAATATCAGAAAGGAAAACTCAACATCAGTTGAACACACCGAAGCTTCTGACAGTAGGGGTACTCAGGTTCAGAATCATGCTATGTCACAACTCGAGCAAAGGATACTGAAACTTCAAGGGGAACTTGAACATGTTCGGAAACTAGCGAACTTGTCCTTCTCACTTAATGTTCCGGATGTCAACCACCCGAACACTCAAAACCCCGCACCACCTCATAATACCCCCAACAGACAGAACCCTCCTGCAACCCACCACTATACAACTCCACCACAAAACCAAACCCTTCCACCATAATACCAACAAAACACCTGCAGTACCCCCGAAACACCCTACCCATCCTGAACCAAAAAATTCCACCAACGATCACCTCTATGCTCAAGCACCAGGCCACCAGAACAACACCATATACGTGGAGACTCCACCTTAGTCCACCCAACCCATTTCTTACACACCGGAATCCAATGAGAAAGATCTGCTTATCATGAACTTGGCCGAAGAACTCAAGAAATTGACTAGCCGATTTCAAGGCATGGAAGGAGGTAAGGGTATCGAAGGATTGAATTATGAAGATATCTATATACAGCCTGATGTAGAACTACCGGAGGGTTACAAACCTCCCAAGTTCGAAATGTTCGACAGTACTGGTGATCCCAGGGTCCATTTGAGGATCTATTGTGACAAACTGGTCGGAGTTGGAAGAGACAAAAAGATTCGGATGAAATTGTTCATGAGGAGCCTCACAGGGGATGACCAGAACTTGAAGGGTCCACACGCCCGAACACTTGGGAGAATCTAGCAAACAGACTTATAACAGGCCTACCGTTATTGAGACAGGACTGGATGACCTCTGGAGGAAGGTGCAAGCTAGGGAGTACTCAGTCATAAATCATCTGAACAAGACTCTGGCCCAGATATCTATCTTATCACTGCTGCAGAATTTGGAAGCACATAGGAGTGCTCTGAGAAAGTGTTGAATGAAGCTTATGTGCCTAACAACATCACAAGCGGAGAGATGGCTAACATGGTGGGGAAGGTATTAGAAAGTCACAAGATTAATTTCCACGAGGATGAATTACCACCTGAAGGCTTGAGTCACAATAGGGAACTGCACATTACCGTGCAATATGAAGATTACTTCATTACTAGGGTTCTGATTGATTGAGGGTCCAACCTTAACATTTGCCCATTAACAAAACTGAAGAGGTTGGGCAAGGGACTGTACAAAATACGAGAAGGATCCATGAATGTAAAGGCTGTTGATGCGTCTCAAAGGTCCACCATTGGAGAAATTAGCCTCTGTTTGTAGATGGGGCCTACATGGTTTGAGGTTGGATTTAAGGTGTTAGATTTATCCACGTCCTATAATTTGTTACTAGGACGACCATGGATACATACCACTAGGGTTGTGGCCTCAACTTTGCATCAGGAAGTAAAATTCGAGTAGAATCATCAGGAAGTCATTATCGATGGGGATGGGAGCAACCCCATCTACAGTCGCCAGACTATCCTGGTAATTGAAGGTAGAAGAAGGCTTGGTGGAGAAACTTACCACCACATCGAATAGGTCAACACAATAGACAAGGATAAGTGGTGGAGTAGTAAGATTGAAGGCATAATGAATTGGAGCGGATACAAACTCGGCAAGGGTATCAGTAAGAATCTTCAAGGCATTCCAAGCCAATACGGCTAAAGCACCACGACACTACCTTTGGCCTAGGATACCAGTACACTTGGAAAGAGTACGATGACTGGACGCCACCATGGCGCAGTCTCCACTATCCATTGGAGCAGCCCATACCGCGTCTGGAACAGACTTTCCAGCAAGCCGACGTCATAGGGGAACCAGATGAGGAAGAAGAATTAGCAACCTTAAGGAACTTATTCTTGGAAGACGAGGATATGGATTGTTGTGTCATCGTTGAGGAGGAGGAGGAGGAGGAGGAGGAGGAGGAAGGCCCTACCATCCAAGCTGTAAGCAAGTGATTGTTCCTCAGAAACTGGACTGTTAGACCATCTAGGGCTCGACGAGTCTCAGGGTAGCAAGGCTGAACAAACACTATTTATTTTATTCACTAATGATTTCCTTTTCACATTTTTCTGCTTTAAATAAAATCCCCAGTATTCCAAAACATTTGTTTAAATTACTGAAAATCGCTTTTATGTTTCAATGAATCAATATTTATTATTATCACCTTTCTCTCATACTTTTATCTATACATCATTACTATTCCCTATCTTGATGAACCAATGACTATGACATGCAATGAGACAACGCAACAAAAGGATAGTGATTCGGAAGAAGAAGATATCATACCCGAGGAAATCATCAGAGAAGTAGAGGACTTTGAAAACAAGCCTAAGTCCAATCTGGATGAGATCAAGGTAATCAACTTGGGAGATTCAGAGACCGTCAAAGAAGCCCGCATCATCATCCACCTGTCACCGCCAGAGAAAGAAGAGTATACACAATTCCTGAAGGAGTATGAAGACGTATTTACATGGTCGTATGATGATATGACCAGACTAAGTACATCTATCATGGCTCACAAGTTTCCCACCAATCCAATGTGCCCACCAGTGAAGCAAAAGCTCCGGAAGTTGAAGCCTTATATGAGTTTGAAAATCAAGGATGAAGTCACCAAGCAAATCAACGCCAAGGTCCTCAGAGTGGTTGAATACCCGACATGGTTAGCCAACATAGTTCCAATTCCAAAGAAGGATGGGAAAGTCAGGGTTTGTGTCGATTACCGGGATCTAAATAGAGCAAGTGCCAAGGATGATTTTCCGCTACCAAACATACACATCCTGATCGACAATTACGCCAAACATGAACTCCAGTCCTTTGTGGATTGTTTTGCCGGTTACCATCAGATCTGGATGGACGAAGAAGAAGCTGTTATTCCTGCTAAGGTGGAGATTCCTTCCTTGAGAATCATACAAGAAGCTGAGCTCAGCGACACAGAGTGGATAAGGAGCCGTTATGAGCAACTAGCCCTCATAGACGGAAAAAGAATGAACGTCGTATGTCCTGGGAAACTCTACCAGAATAGAATGTCCAGAGCCTTCAACCAACGAGTCAAGCCTAGACAGTTCACACCAGGTCAGCTGGTGTTGAAGAAGATCTTTCCGCATCAAGATGAAGCCAAACGGAAATTATCTCCCAACTGGAAAGGTCCTTACATGGTCCACAGAGTACTGACAGGAGGAGCTCTCATACTTGCAGAAATGGATGAAGAAGTCTGGCCAAAGCCAATCAACCCAGATACAGTTAAACGATACTATGTGTAACTCTTTATGCTTCTATCAAATGCTGTAAATTGAACTACGCTCGACCTGATTTCCGTTTTAGAGGGGATACGTAGGCAGCCCTGTGGGTTCTGTCACAAACCAATAAAAATCTTATTCCCCCCACAATTGGAAACTGGGGAGGAATTTTGAGGAGGAATCTCAAAGTTCTGAAGCAAGTTCAACCGATCGCAGCACGTACAACAGTCGGAGATGTCAATCCATCTAACTGGGGAAGAATTTTGAGGAGGACCCTCAAAATTCCATAGCAAAAGAGGTTGCAATGTCTCGGATCTTGTCACGATCGTCGGTTCATCTAAAATTCTTAAAATATAATTTTTCACTATGTCTTTACAAAACTATGCATGTTTGCTTGTAAAGGTAATTACGTTTAGCCAAACGCTACCCCGACGATTAAAACCAGATCTTCAGGCCAGGCAAAACAAGTCAAGCAAAGCCAGCGGGGATACGAACCAACCTCCCCTTCTACATAACTCACAATTTTTCTTTGGATACAGGAACAAAGGATAAACATGCCACGAAGTCACAATCCTCACAGCAATCGCGTTATCGAAATCTGCTACTAGCTAAGAAATTCTACTACTATATGCTATTCATTCTATTTTCTGCATAAAGCTAATCTCTGCTTTTATTTGCATAAGGCTAAACGCTGCCTTTCCCCTGCATGAGACTAAGCTCTATCTCCATCCTGCATAAGGCTAATCTCTGCATTTCCTCTGCATAAGGCTAATCTCTTCCTTCCTTTGCATAAGGCTAAAGGCTGCATTTCCCCTGCATGAGACTGAGCTCTTTCTCCATCCTGCATAAGGCTAATCTCTGCCTTTCCTTTACATAAGGCTAAACGCTGACTTTCCCCTACATGAGACTAATCTCTGCCTCCACATCTGCATAAGGCTAATCTCTGCCTTCCTTTGCATGAGACTAAGCTCTGTCTCCATCCTGCACAAGGCTAATCTCTGCCTCCACATTTGCATAAGGATAATCTCTGCCTTCCTTTGCATGAGACTAAGCGCTGTATCTCCTTTGCTTTTCTTTCGGGCTAAGCTCTGCCGTCCGCTTCACAAGACTAAGCTCTGTCTTGTTGACATCATATTATTGCATCTCATGGGCTGAAATATCGCCAACCTGTCCAAAGGCGCCATAGTCTAAAGGCATCATCCTTATAGTCGGAAGACACCATGTCATGGACTGAGGATCTCTCAAAATTTGCATATCATTATTCAAAGGCGTCATAGTTCGGAGGCACCATCTTCATGGCCCGAAAACATAATTTCAGTGCCTGCGAATCTCATTAATCAACTCATGGCCCAGGACGTCATCCTCAATTATCCGAAGACAACTCTCATGGTCCGACAGGAATCTGCATCATGTTAAAATTTTTGCACAAATAAATGCTCGTATTATCTCTATTTGCAGGTGACCCGGCAAGCAACTGCCATCCCAGCAGGAGCGATCCCGCTCCAGTTCCCTCAAATGTATCAAACCTGACCTATATCGTGAACCATTCATTCACCTATCCCAAGATATTGCTTTCGTTCTTGCAATGAGTTCACCAGTATATCTCGCAGATGAATCCAGAACTACATACTGCCAAATTCTTGTAAAACCAGGGATATGTAGGCATCTCAGAAGCCAGAGTGCGACCTAAATCCCTTAAACCGCTTCGCTCGGTCAAAATTGGCCATCATATCTTTACCCGACAACTCTTTCATCCTTTCCGGGTAAAGAGGGGCAGCTGTTGATACCCAATTTTTCCTAAAAATAATTTTATTGCATATATACCTTCAAAGTCATGCATTAGTATCAATTGGTATTCTTCCATAATTTTTTACATTTTTATTAATATGTCCAGTATTTTTATTTCCAATAAATAATTATAAAATTGTATTACAAATGATTTCAAAGGCATTTCTTGATTTAATTTATTTTTTATTGTCCTATTAAGACCAAATTATTCCATAAATAGCCAAATTGGCACCTTTTGGCTATAATTGCAATGACTTTGCAATTATAGCACATGCATATAATTTCGTACTATTTTTTACCAGAAATTAGTATTTTGTATTTTGAAATACTAAATAATCATTTTTTTGAAATATTTCTATGCATGAAATTCATTTTTATAATTAGTAACTATTTTATATATTATTTCTATATTAATTTATCTTGGGTTTTTAACAAATAACCAATTTTCATTTCAATCATAGCCCAAAGACCCCAAGCCCAAAACCTAAATCCTACCCGACCTAATCCGCGCAAATCCTGGCCGTTGATCATTTTTGATCAACAGTCCAGGTTTATTCTTTCCTTAATTAAGCTAATCATCTACCCCCAAACGCCTCATTCCCTCTCACCCTCTCCGTTGTCACCCCTCTCTTTCTCTCTCAAACCCCCTATGCCCTAACCCTAATCTCCCTCGCCGTGTTCGCTTTCCGTCAATCATGGTGGTTCCTGTCACGACCCAAATCCTAACTCAGGCCGTGATGGCGCCCAACACCGCCGTTAGGCAAGCCAACCATTATCTACTAGTGATTTCAGGTAGTTTACCAATAACATTTTTCAACACTTGCTTAACTTAGTTTTGAAACATTAAGTAACGGATAACTTAGGCAAATTTTGTGCAAAATAAATAATCATGAAGTCATAATTAATGATTACATCCCAAAATAAAGTCTACTAGCGAATGTGTGCCAGGAACTAGTGTCACAAGTCTACAGGCATCTAGTAGGATAATAACAAAAGAATGAAAGTATGTCCTACAGTATGAGTAATTATACACAAAAATAACAAAATAATAACTCCAAAGTGCTTCTGGAAATCACCAAGAAGAGCAGCTAACCGTGAATCCTCGACAAGTAAAACTCAGGAACGAGCTCTGGACTGGAACCCATATGCACCTGCCTCAGAACCTGTATAATTAAGCACATAGCGTAGCATGGGTACATAAACAATATGTACCAAGTAAGTATCCCGCCTAATCTCGAAGAAATAGTGACGAGAGGTCGACTTGACACTTACTAAGGTCCAAACAGTGTATTTAGGTGATAATATAAAAGAGGACAACAAGTAAGCATGGATAGTAAGAAAATAAATATCGAATAGTAATAAAATCCAAATATGTAGTGAAGCATCAATTTACAAGTTTTCAGTTTGATCCTTCAGGATAATTCACAGCTCAACAGTCATAACAATATCAGGCAAATAGCATGCGCATAGTGGAATAAGGACATCCGACCTGGGCCAACATAATAATAACTGTGCAATGCCGAAGGGTCGAACGACGTGAACCATAGATGCATCTATCAACCTGCCGTGGTGTGCGGCCCGCTCCTATGAGAGCAGGGGAAAGAATAACTCCGCTCACGGGATATAAATTGTGAAGCGATCGCATGCAAACACAACATCTTTCTTTCAATTCTTTTCAAATAACAATTCCTTTAAAACATCAAATTCTCGATTTTCACAAAAACAAAGTTGCATACAATGAAGTTACAAAGAATATAACTCAAGTTAATGGAATTCACACGGCATGGTGTGGGCATAACTACCCGGACATAACAATAATAGTCACTACGCACGGGCTCTCGTCACCTCGCACGCACGTAGTCCCCCACAACAATAACACCTAATCATTTAATTCACCTATGAGGAAATTCCCTTTTACAAGTTTAGAAAGGAGACTTACCTCGTGTCAAGCCTACTTTCCGGGTAAAGAACGCGCCTGAAACTTCAAATTCGTCGCCCAAGGACTCGAAACTAGTCAAATAGTCCATAAGTAAATCAATCTATACTCAAAAGTATAAAATTTCCCTATTTAAATGATTATTTCAACCTAAATTGCAAAATCCCAAAATACGCCCCCGGGCCCACATGCTCGGATTCCGGAAATTTCCGGAGCAAATACTTACCCATGGCCTAAGGATCAATATTATATGGTTTTTGTACGATTCCGTAACACATTTCTTGGTAATTTCCCATTTTTGTCAAAAACCTAGGTTTTACTCTAAACCCATGATTTCCACTAATTTAATGTGGTAATATACTTAGGAACAAGTATTAAGATATGTTTATAGTAGGAATTACTTACCTTACATTAGCTAGTTTGAATACCCTCCTTGCATTCTCTCAAATCGCTCAAGAATGAAGAGAAGTGTTCAAAAATGGCTAAGTCCTGTGTTTAAAACGAAGTGATGCCTACAGGCTTTTCGCACCTGCTGCTAGAGGACCGAACCTGCGATCTCGAATCTGTGAGAAAAATCTCGCACCTACGGAGAAGGGGAAGGGTGCCTGGTTTCGCAACTGCGGAGTAGAGTCCACACCTGCGGCTCTGATTCTATGGAAATGGGTCCACACCTGCGGATATGGGCAGCTCCCTCAGGAGTCGCACCTGCGACTTGACCTCCACAGGTGCGGTCACACCAGATCTGGTGCACCGACAGTCATTTTTGGCTGGTTTTTGCCTCTCTTGATGCCCTAATGGCATCTGGGTCCACCCGAGACCCCGTCCAAATATACCAACAAGTCCTAAATCATAATACGGACTCGCTCGAGCCTCCGAAACGTCCGAAACAACGCTATATATAAAAATCATACCCCAAAACCTATTGGATCAAACTTAAGAACTTCAAGTTATTTGAATTCGCTAACAATACACCGAACCTATATATACTACTCGGAATGACACCAAATTTTGCAAGCAAGTCATAAATGACGTAACAGAACTGTTCCCGGTCTCAAAATTCCGTTCGGAACTCGATAACACAAAAACACGTTCCTAACCTCAATTTGAACTTAAGGACATTCTTATTTCACTATTTGGCGTCGAAACGCTTCTGGGTCATCCAAAACCCGTTACGAACACATGCCCAAGTCCGAAATCATCATACAAACCTACCAGAATCTTCGAATCTCGATTCCGGGGTCGTTTATTGAAAATGTTGACTGAAGTCAAACTTGGACTTTAAGGCCAACCTTAAGGAACTAAGTGTTCCCATACCACTCCAAACTCCTCCAAACCTCGAACCACCCATCCTCGCAAGTCATAAATCAGTAAAAGCAACTACAGGAAGTCTCATTTAGGAGCACGGGGTCCTAGAACACAAAACGACCGGTCGGGTTGTTACATTCTCCACCTTTTAAACAAACGTTCATCGTCGAAAGGGTCTAGAATCATACCTAGAGTGCTGAATAAGTGTGGATATCTGCTCCGTATGTCCTCCTCGGACTCCCAAGTTGCTTCCTCGACTGGTTGGCCCCTCCACTGGACCTTTACGGTGGAAAGCCTCTTGAACCTCAACTGGCGATCCTGCCTGTCAATGATAGCAACTGGTTCCTCCTCGTACCCCAATCTCTCTTCTAGATGAATGGTACTGAAATCTACCATAGGAGAGAAGTCGTCGTGATACCTCCGGAGCATGGACACATGAAAGACCGGATGAACCCCTGATAAACTGGGAGGTAAATCAAGATCATAAGCAAACTCCCCAACTCGTCTCAACACCTCGAATGGGCATATAAAACTCGGTCTCAGCTTGCCCTTCTTTCCAAACCTCATAATTCTCTTTATCGGCGAGACCTTCAACAACACCTTCTCGCCCCCATAAATGATACATCATGCGCCTTCTGATCCGCGTAACTCTTCTGTTTGGACTGTGCTGTGCGAAGTCTCTCCTAAATCAACTTCACCTTCTCCAAAGCATCCTTCACCAAATCGGTGCCATATAGCTTAGCCTCGCCAGGCTCAAACCACCCAATGGGAGATCGACATCGCCGGTCATACAAGGCCTCAAATGGAGCCATCTCAATGCTGGACTGATAACTATTATTATAAGCAAACTCGGCCAAAGGCAAGAATTGGTCCCACTGTCCTCCAAAGTCAATCACACATGCTCTGAGCATGTCCTCCAATATCTGAAATGTCCGCTCTGAATGCCCATCGGTCTAAGGGTGGAATGCAGTGCTGAGCTCTACCCGTGTGCCTAACTTACTCTGTACGGCTCTTCAGAAGTGCGAGGTGAACTGAGGACCTCGATCTGATATAATGGACACAGGCACACCGTGCAACCGAACTATCACCCGAATGTAGATCTGGGCCAACCTATCAGAAGTGTAAGTGGTAGCTACTGGAATGAAATGTGCCGACTTGGTCAACCTATCCACAATGACCCAAACCGTATCAACCTTCCACAAAGTCCAAGGCAACCCAACTACGAAGTCCATAGTGATGCGCTCCCATTTTCACTCAGGTATAGGCATTTGCTGAAGTAGGCCTCCTGGCCTCTGGTGCTCATATTTAACCTACTGGCAATTTAGACATCTAGCCACATACTCCACTATGTCTTTCTTCATCCGTCTCCACCAATAGTGCTGCCTCAGGTCACGATACATCTTCGTAGCACCACGATGTATAGAATACCATGAACTGTGAGCCTCCTCTAGAATCCTCTCCCTCAGGCCATCAACATTAGGGACACATACCGACCCTGAAGTCTCAGAACACCATCCTCGCAAATAGAAACCTCCTTGGCACCACCCTGAACCACTATCTCCCGGAGAGACACCAAGTGCGGGTCATCATACTGCCAAGTCTTGATCTCCCCCAATAATGAAGACTGGGCCACCACACGAGCAAGAACCAGGTTGGGCTCAGAAAGGTCCAACCTCACCAGGAGATTAGCCAAGGACTGAATGTCCAAAGCTAGAGGTCTCTCCTCTGCTGAAATGAAAGCCAAACTACCCATACTCTCTGCCTTCCTGCTTAAGGCATCTGCCACCACGTTTGCCTTGCCCGGATGATAAAAAATGGTGATGTCATAATCCTTCAGCAACTCAAGCCACCTGTGCTGCCTCAAATTAAGGCCCCTCTTCTTGAACAAGTGCTGCAAACTGCGGTGATCTGTATAAACCTCACAAGGCACCCCCATACAAGTAGTGCCTCTAAATCTTAAGAGCATGAACAATCGCCGCCAACTCAGATCATGCACAGGGTAATTCTTCTCATGAACCTTCAACTGCCGTGAAGCATATGCAATAACTCGCCCCTCCTTCATCAACACACAACCCAAACCAACGCGTGAAGAGTCGCAATAAACCATATACATCCCAGAACCGGAAGGCAACACTAGAACTGGTGCTGAGGTCAATGTTGTCTTGAGCTTCTGAAAGCTCGCCTCACACTCGTTGGACCATCAAAATGGGGCATTATTCTGGGTCAATCTAGTTAGAGGAGCAGAAATGGATGAAAATCCCTTCACAAATCGGCGATAATAACCCGCTAGACCCAAAAAGCTCCTGATATCTATAGCTGAAGTAGGCGGTAGCCAACTCTGAACTGCCTCAATCTTCTTAGGATCAACCTTGATACCTTCTCCGGATACCACATGCCCCAAGAATGCCACAGAATCCAACCAAAACTCACACTTGGAGAACTTAGCATACATCTTCTGTTCCTGCAAAGTCTGGAGCACAACCCTCAAATGTTGCTCGTGCTCCCCCAGGCTACGTGAGTAAATCAAAATGTCATCAATGGAGACGATAACAAAAGAATCAATATAAGGCCTGAACACCTTGTTCATCAAGTCCATAAATGTTGCTGGGGCATTAGTTAGGCTTAAGGACATCACCAGGAACTCATAGTGTCCATATCTCGTATGAAAGGCCGTCTTCGGAACATCCGAGTCCCGAATCTTCAACTGATAGTACCCCGACCTCAGGTCAATCTTAAAAAACACCCGAGCACCCTGCAACTAGTCAAACAAATCATCGATACGCGGTAATGGGTACTTGTTCTTGATGGTGAACTTGTTCAACTGGCGGTAGTCAATACACATCCGCATAGTCCCATCATTCTTCTTCAAAAATAGCACTGGAGCACCCCAAGGCGATACACTCGGTCTGATAAACCCCTTAGCTAATAAATTCTCGAGCTATTCTTTCAATTCTTTCAATTCCTTCGGAGCCATACGATAAGGGGAATAGATATGGGCTGGGTGCCCGGAGCTAAGTCAATGCAGAAATCAATGTCACGATCCAGTGGCATGCCTGGGAGGTCTGAAGGGAATATATTATCAAACTCTCAAACTACTGGCACTTAATCAATCGTCGGAGACTCAGCGGTGGTGTCCCACACATACTCAAGATAGGCCAAACAACCTTTCTCAACCATATGTCGAGCCTTTAGGAAAGAAATGACCCGACTAACGGCACTAACTGAGGAACCTCTCCACTCCAATCTCGGTAACTCGGGCATGGCTAGAGTAATAGTCTTGGCATGGAAATATAGAATGGCATGATAGGGAGACAACCAACCCATACCAAGTATGACCTCAAAATCGACCATATCGAGCAACAGGAGGTCCGTTCTGGTCTCGAACCCACAGAATGTAACCACACAGGACCGATAAATTGGGTCCACAACCATAGAATTGCCCACAGGAGTGGACACATAAACAGGAGTACCCAAGGACTCACGAGGAATATCCAGGGAAGGAGCAAATAAGGCTGATACATATGAATAAGTGGACCCTGGATCGAATAATACCGATGCGTCTCTACTGCATACTGAAATAATACCTGTGATCACGACATCTGAGGCCACTGCATATGATTGTTTAACAAAAGAATTAGACCCTTTGACTAAAGCTTATTATTAAGATGAACACGGGTTACTGATAATCAAGGAAATGGAGAAAAATGAATAACAGACAATATTGAAGAAATAGAAAAGTGAAGTCAATTATATTCGAGAATCAGATGCCTTTACAAGCTGTATTCCCCTCCCTTATATAGGAGATTCTTATAACGTACAACTCTTGATGTGGTTGCTTATTAATGACTAATTATGAAATTAATGAGGCGTTACAAAGGATAACGGTAATTGGGGTATGGTTACATAACGTTCGAGTAATCAATTGTGGGTCTTTGAATCTGCATGTAGCTTTGTCTAGATTCATTCTGACCGTGCCTCTCCCCTGTTTTGATCAGGTTGAGTTTCCCGTGGCTGATAAACTCGAGGGTTTACTGAATGTGTCTCTTTGTGCTGTACCTCTTCAAAGAACCACATCCATCTGTCGCATTTTCCTGT
Source organism: Nicotiana knightiana (assembly GCA_005239525.1). Taxonomy (NCBI): domain Eukaryota; kingdom Viridiplantae; phylum Streptophyta; class Magnoliopsida; order Solanales; family Solanaceae; genus Nicotiana; species Nicotiana knightiana. Next base: position 2,997 of record MDKJ01065763.1, on the reverse strand, counting down.
GTCCACGTGGATGGCTGAGTTGTCAAAAGCTGGTTTACGTGTGAAACTCTTTTTTACCAATACAGATAGTCCCCCCACTTACCATATATTTAACGATTAATATTTGGTAAGTGGATATTCATTTATGGCGGGAATATTTTTCTGTCGTTTTTCCTCGAATCATTGTATCCTTCTATGCACCACATGCATCGTTTGTCACTTCCATTTAATGCTCATACCACGTGTATTTTTTCGATTGGTTCTGCATTTACTCGACACCTTTTAGGGCTTTTTACGGCTATGCCTGTCCCGAAGTGACATCTTCAATTATGACTTTTCATCGTTATTTTTCTTTTTTTCCCATGTTTGACGGTTGTCCTCAAGTATAAATACCTTTCTTCTTTTCTTTGCTTCCACGAAACACTTTTCTAACTTTGTCTTTTGTAAAGAACTTTCTTCTTGCCATTGTAAACATGTCTTCTTCAACCCAACCTTAGGGAGTAATAGATATTGAAAGTTTAACGCCATCTTCTGCTCCGACTAGGAGTCAGAGGGGTGGTAGAATTAGAAGTCTAGGATCCACTCCTTTGAGGGGCTCCTCTTCTTCTCAGATAGTTCCTTCTCCTTCCACTAGATATCTAGTTTCTCCAAGGTTTAGGGTTTCTCGGTCTTTGTCTAGAGGTAGAGGCGAACGCCTTCGTGAACCCGGAGTCGATGAAATTGTCTCTGCTGAGTTTGTTTTTGCTAGGGATAGTCAAGTTCTTGTAGATCAATCTTCTTCTCTTGAAAGTGTTGAAATATATTCAACCCTTATAATTGAGAGTCAGATTTCCCTTGTTCGTAGGGAGTGCTTTTGGACGTATGACTTCCCTGTCTATATTTCGAATAGTAATCAAAGAATAATGTCTTACAAGACGAGATATTCTTTTGGTTATACGTACCCTTTCACTCTAGGGTTTAGACCCCCATTGACCCAATCATAATTAAGTTCTGTCGTTTTTTCAATATCTGCTTAGGACAAGTCGGTCCACTTGTGTGGCGAGTTGTCTCATGTCTTAGGAGTTTGGATTCTTTAGCCTCGGTCCTTTTTACTTTCAACCATCTTATTCATCTCTACTCTTCTACCTTATTTCGTGAAGGGGTTTTTACTCTGACTGCTAGAAGCAAAAGAGTGCTGATAACCCCTGGAGATGATAAGGATAGGGGTTTGTACCTCCGATATGTTATTGTACCCACTGTTGGTTTAGTGGGTGAAGAAAATCTCCCTCTTCCCTAAGAAGTGGAATCGCTCACGTGAGTATGCTTTAGCTCACATTTATTTACTTTTTCTCGTTTTGACTTGAGATGTTTTATTAACACTGTATCTGTTTTTTCTTCTTTCAGCAATCATGAATACTGTTGAGAATGTCTCCGGTATTCGTGATTGGGTAGAAAAATTGTTGTCCGTTGCTCCTTTAGAAGAGAGATCTTGGAAGTACCTCGCTGGGAGGTATGGCTGGAATGTAAAGACCGACGGTAAGTGAAGCTCTTGTTCTTGCTTCTTTCCTTACTCGAGTCTCTTCTTTCTTTGTCGTTTAACTTTTTCCCTTTTAATAGGGTTCTCCACTCGTGAGGTGTCTGCTTCATCTATCCCGAAGATGTCTTTGGCTCAGGCCCAAGAAATTATTGTTGGTTCATCTTCCTCGAAAAGGAAGAATGGTGAGTCTCGTTCATTAGAAGAAGAAGAAGAAAAAGGTGCTTTAGTGCACAGGCCACGGAGAAGGCGGGTGGTTTTAGATGATGAGCTTACGCCCTTAACCTTGCCTTCTGTGTATGTGATTGAGCCCTCTATTCTTGATGATGTTTAACATTCCCCTATTCATGAGGGTGTTGATCTTGCTCCTGACGATGTCCCTTTGGCTGTTGTCTTTCCTGCTTCTTTGAGAGAAGTTGTCTCGTCTGTTCCTTTGGCTATTTCGGCTTCTGCTGTTGCTTTGCCCGTAACTTCCTCGACTCTTCAACCCTCAGTGCCTGCTGCTTTTCCCATGGCTTCTTCAGCTCTTAAACCCTTCGTTCCTGTTGTTGTTCCATCTCTGCCTACTTCCATACCTTCCGTTAGGGAAGTAGGGTCTTCCAGCACAGAGATGCGGCATATGGTAATAGAGGTTCCAGCTGAGGGGAATCTTTTCAAGAAAACAGGTGAGCCCGAAGTGTGGCTCAAGCCTTTGATAGGTCCCTTAAAGAAAGCAAAGCTAGCCAGCCATGGTGCTCTTACATGGGCCAATGAGGTCGTGCATACTTCTTTGAAGGTATGATGCAAGTTATCCTCTTTCATTTTCGTATATGAAATTTACCATATCTGAATGGTTTATTTCTTGTAGATTAACCTTATAGGCATGGAGCTTATGAAGAGGATTTCAAACACGGACCAGGAGACAAAAGAGTTGCAGGCCGATGTTGATAATTGGAAAACACAGTATGATAACCTAAGGATTGACATGGATGCTTTAGAAGAGGAAAGGAGTACCTTGAAGCGGCAGATGAAACTCATAGCAGCATAACTGGCAGTAGAGAAGGCTTCTTCCAGTCAGGCTGATAAATACAAGAGTGTTTTGGAGTCTTCGTTTGCTGAGCAGCTGTCCCGTGCCTCAGAGGAGATTAGAGACTTGAAAAAGTTATTGGGGAAGAAGGAGGAATACTCAGGCGAACTCGTGCAATCACTCACTCGTACTCAAGAAGACCTTCGTAAGGCTTTAGACAAAGCTCAAACTTTAGAGGAGTCGATTGTACCGTTAAGGGCCGCCCATGAAGTTGCGGAAGCGGAGAAGGACGGATTGAGAGCTGAGCTTCAAGTATGGGCAAAGGATTATGAAGATCTTGACGAGGTGGTTGCTGTCGATGTGAGCTGTGCGTACATGAATTATCGCCTTGACACTTTGATGGAAATGAGTCAAGAGGGTTTTTACCTCAGTGCTGAAATAGCTTAAACTAAGGAAGCCATGGAGAAGGCTCAACAAGGTCATAACCTCTCTTCACCTG
>ML399942.1:0-19198 GCA_005239525.1 Nicotiana knightiana | reverse complement strand
GTGTTAGTCCCACCAGAACCAGGGAGGCCTTTGTTCCTATACCTGACGGTGCTAGAAAATTCCTTTGGGTGTGTTCTCGGGCAACACGATGCGACCGGGAAGAAAGAGCAAGCCATTTATTACTTAAGTAAGAAGTTCACAAGCTATGAGGACAAGTATTTTCAGTTAGAAAGGACTTGTTGCGCTCTAACTTGGGTGGCTCAGAAGCTCAGACATTATCTGCTGGCCTACACCACCTACCTCATCACGAGGCTGGATCCTTTGAAGTACATATTCCAAAAGCCAATGCCCACCGGGAGATTAGCCAAATGGAAAATCTTGCTCACAGAATTCGATATTGTCTATGTCACTCGCACGGATATGAAAGCTCAAGCATTGGCCGATCATCTAGCTGAAAATCCGATCGATGATGAATACCAGCCTTTAAACACATATTTTCCGGATGAAGAAATCAATTCCATTGAAGTAATCTCGGAAGGCGCTGACACCTGGAAAATGTTTTTCGACGGGGAGGCCAATACAAAAGGTATTGGGATAGGGGCAATCTTGATTTCACCCATGGGACAACACTACCCATCCACGGCCCGTCTCCGTTTCTTCTGCACAAACAATACTGCGGAATATGAAGCTTGTATAATGGGCATGAACATGGCCGTTGACATGGATGTAGAAGATTTGTTGATCATGGGGGACTCCGATTTGGTCATTAAGCAGGCTCAGGGAGAGTGGGAAACTCGAGATGTTAAACTCCTTCCCTACAGGCAACATGTGGAGAATTTTAGTAAACGATTCAAAACCGTCGAGTTCAGGTATATTCCTTGGTGCCACAATGAGTTAGCTGATGCTTTGGCCACTCCAGCTGCAATGCTAACCTATCCAGGTAATCTTCGCATAGACCCGTTGGAGATCCAAATCAAGGAGAGACATGGTTTACTGCAACACGGTCGAAGTAGAGTCCGATGTCCAACCATGGTATTATGATATTAAAAGATTTTTGAAGACAAAAGAATATCCCGAGCAGGCCAACGGGGACCAAAAGAGAACCATCCGAAGGCTCGCCAGCAGTTTCTTCCTAAGTGGGGAAGTACTGTATAAAATGACACCCGATCTAAATTTGTTAAGATGTATAGACGCCAAAGAAGTCGAAAAGATCATGGGCGAGGTCCACTCAGGAATATGTGGTTCCCATATGAATGGGTACGTCCTCGCGAAGAAACTTTTGCGGGCTGGATATTATTGGATGACCATGGAGAAAGATTGTTTTGGTTTCGTCCGGAAGTTCCATAAGTGTCAAATACATGGCGACCTAATCCATGCGCCACCTTCAGAGCTGCATCCTATGTCGGCACCCTGGCAATTTGTTTCTTGGGGAATGAATATCATTGGGCCAATCGAGCCAAGGGCCTCAAACGGGCATAGATTCATCTTGGTTGCTATCGACTATTTCACGAAATGGGTCGAGGCCGTCACGTTCAAAGCTGTCACTAAGAAAGTGGTAGTGGATTTCGTGCACGCTAATATCATCTATCGTTTTGGTATCCCAAAAACTATCATTACTGACAACGCCGCAAATCTAAACAGTAACTTGATGAGAGAGGTGTGTGAACAGTTCCAGATAACACACCGCAACTCGACCCCTTACCGGCCCAAAGCAAATGGCGCCGTTGAAGCAGCAAACAAAAACATCAAGAAAATTCTCAGGAAAATGATTCAAACATCTAGACAATGGCATGGAAAGTTTCCTTTTGCATTGTTAAGATACCGCACGACCGTGCGTACATCGGTGGGAGCTACCCCTTACCTATTGGTTTATGGCACAGAAGCCGTGATAGCCGCTGAAGTTGAAATTCCTTCCCTTCGGGTTATTGTCGAAGTAGAATTTGAAGACAATGAGTGGGTCAAGACCCGACTGGAGCAATTAACTCTGATCGATGAAAAAAGAATGGCTGCAGTATGCCACGGACAATTATACCAGCAAAGAATGGCCCGCGCTTACAACAAGAAAGTGCGACCTAGGAACTTCGAGGTAGGGCAACTCGTTTTAAGACGTATCCTCCCACACCACGAAGAAGCGAAAGGAAAATTCTCCCCAAATTGGAAAGGTCCATACATCATAAGGAAATTGCTACCAAAAGAAGCGTTATAACTGGGAGACATCAAAAGAAATGACCCCGAAACGGCTGTCAATGCAGATGCCGTCAAAAGGTACTATGTCTGATCCCCTATATATCGACAAGTGTTTTCCGGTTGGGATGACGAAGGCTTTCATTCTCGCTACCCAAACAAAATTAACCCTTTTTTGCAAACCCTTTGAGCCGGTTACTCTTCTTTGATTACCCTCTTAGGAACCCGAAAGTGTCATTGGAAAACAAAAAAAAACAAAAAAAACAAAACCAAAACCAAAACAAAAACAAAAATCTTTCCCTGAACTACGTTCGACTTGATTCCGAAAGGATACGTAGACAGCCTCTCCCTGGGGTTCAGTCACATCAAAACAAAAATTTCACATTTCCCCAAGAGTTTAAACTGGGGCAAATGCTATGATCAGCGACGTTTGCGCATGAAAGTTTCCAAAGTTGTAGCTCAATCCAAATTCTTTTCGCCAAAAACCCTGTTCAAGCCCTTCCGATCAATCGGCATAAATGTCCAAAATTGGAAATACAGTTGTTCGGAGCAGATACAAGAAATGAGAGAGTCTTATCGGTGAAAACCCACACGGGCACTGTAAGGCGACGGCGAGTAGAGAAATTGAAAATGAGAGAGTCTTGTTAGTGAAAACTCGCAAAAAGCACTACAAGGCGACAGTAAGAAGAGAAATGAGAGAGGTTAGTTGGTGAAAACTCGCAAAGGGCGCCACTAATCAAAAAGGATAATGGATCACTATAGACACAATCCGGGGCAAGGTTTCTAGATCTCGAGGTAATAGTTGCGATGAATTTCTTAGATTCGGACGGTTTACACGGGTCAGGCATCCAGTCTAAAGGGCATGTCATGTTCATTGAAGTCCGCATGATCTCCAGACAAGTCCTTCTTTCCTTTCCCCGAAAGGGACGCCTTTTTTTTAAATTCGTTGTCCATTCTGTTGTTTGTTTTTCTTTTAAATCCCTTTCGGTCTAACTCTATCCCGAAACTAAGGCAAAGAAAGATGGCAAGACTGATTTACAGGGCTCTCATTTGACACGGGCTAATATGCAAAAGGCACTCAGCCTCGTCAGGAGCATCGAGTCGATCCCAACTGGCCGAAGCGGTCGATACTTCAAACTCAAAGCCATGAAAGGAGGAAGTCGAATTGAAGTGCCTATAAAAGAGATTGAAGTTGAAAGGTTGAGCCCCGCGTGGCTAACCATCTTGACAAGGTTTGAAAAGCCGAAATATTCCAAATGACCTAAAGTTACAGTTAGAAGAAAAGTCAGAAATGAAAAGCCAATAAAGGCGAAATAAAGTTGGAAAGGTTAAGTCCCACACGACTGACTGTCGCAACAGAATTTGAGGGGCCAAAACTCCTCCCCAATACTCTGAAAATCCGAAAGAAAAATCAAGTGAAAAGCCCACAAAGGCAAAATAAAATGATTGGGTCCCACGTGACCGATCGCCATGGTGAAATCTGGAAAGCCAAGGTCCCCGGGATTAGATATGAAACCCAATCCCTAGCAAGCAAGCAAGTGATTGAGATCTCCGTCAAAAGAACTGAGATCAAGAAGCTGAAAATCAAAGCCGCAAAACCAACCACCGTTTCAAACTAACAAATTGTTCTTTGCTTGAAAATAGGAAACAAGAAATAGGTGCAAAAGCAACCGTGCAAAAGGCAGATGCAATAAAGAGGAATCGCGCAAGAGCGAGAAGGAACTCTGCAGCATTGACTCCAAAGAAAGGGAAGTTTCCTCCAAAAAATCTTTTCCCGCGTATATAAAAAAAAAACAAATAATAATAATAATAAAGAAGAAAAAGAAGAAAGAAAAAATGAAGTTGAATGTGATGCGACCCTAAAAGTAGCATAGGATCCTCAACCCCTGGACAAACATTTTCCAACCAAGGATACCCCAGTCCTCAGTTGATGCCAACATAGGGTCCCGCACCCAAGCAGACACCGGCATAACCTGGTGCTCTCTTCCTCCTGACAACAGCATAACCTGCTGATCACTTCCAGACACTGGCATAACCCAGTGATCTCTTTTTCAGGCGACATCATAACCTGTTGACCTCCCCGGACACCGGCATAACCCGGTGATCCTCCTGACAACAGCATAACCTATTGATCATCTTCGAACACTGGCATAACCCAGTGATCTCTTTTCAGGCAACAGCATGACCTGTTAACCTTTCCAGACACTGGCATAACCTGGTGATCTTCCTGAAAACAACATAACCTGTTGATCATCTTCAGACACTGGCATAACCCAGTGATCTCTTTTTTAGGCAACAGCATGACCTGTTAACCTTTCCAGACACCGGCATAACCTGGTGACTTTCCTGACAACAGCATAACCTGTTGATTATCTTCAGACATTGGCATAACCCAGTGATTTCTTTTGTGACAACAACATAACCTGTTGATCCTTCCCCAGACACCGGCATAACCTGGTGATCTCATCTTGATGACAGCATAGCATGTCGATCTTTTCCAACATAGGGTCTCCAACCCTATTTGATTTCACCTTTTAGGCATAGGGTATCCACCCCCTAGTCGGCATTCACTCTGGGTACACAGTTTCCGACCTTTTATTGCTTTCAATAATAAAATAGCATAGATTTTATTACAATAACTCATGAAATTTTCCTAGTGAAAACTGGGGCAGAAAATTTCGTTCGCTTGTTTTGATTTTATGCAGATTATGTTTCTAGAACATTGGAACTCGAGATGACCAAAAGAAGAAGTTTCGATCCAAAATAACAAAACAAAAGAAAGAAAGAGAAGATTGAATCCAAAAGCGCACAAACGGGGAGGATGTGGACTATTCAGGACGAGATTGAAGTCATCCGTCCACTATATTCCGCTTTGATCCGAGGAACGATAAGTCAAAACCAGCATCTGCGATTAACAAGCACCAGGATCCAGGTCAGAGTCGGCCAAAGATCAAGACTTAAGACCAAATCCTAGATAGGAATCTTGTATATTTAAGCAACTGATAGGTTTTAGTTAGTCCTCTATTTTGCATTTGGGAGTAATAAGGAGATCAGCAGCAGTAACAACAGCAATCGCAATGAAACCACAGTTACTTGGTAGTCCCAGCTACCAAAACCTCCAGAACTACACTGACCTGATTCCTTTATAGCCAAGGATATGTAGGAAACCTTTGAAGCAGGGTTCGGTCAAACTTTTCAAACACGCTTCACAATGGAACATATGAATAGGTAAAAGTCGTTTATTGCGGCTCACTTTGTCTTTGACCGAAAACTCTTCGTGTTTTCGAGCAAAGAGGGGCAGCTGTGAGCATGTGATTTTTACCCGCCATATGATCCTACAAATTCGATACAGTAAATTAATTTTACAATTTTTTTTTTAATTTTAGTGATTAATTGTGAATCATTTTTACATTACATAATCATAATTCATCCTATAAAATTGATAAATAACTAAATAAAATGCATAATTAGGTGCATAACCTTAATCATTTTTAGGAAATTACAAAATTTATCCTTCAAATAATTGTCAGTGTTAATTGATAATTCCACTTCTTTCTTTTACTCGTTAACTAAATTTTTCTTTTCAATTAGATAAAAATAGAATTAGAGCTAATTAATATGCTATTTAATAATTGATTTAATTAATTAATGACGAAAATACGGTTAATTAACATAATGCGAGCTAATGGTTAAATAATCAATTTAGTCATTTATCTAACGACTTATGGATTTGAGTATTAAATTAATTATTTTATTCTTGATCACTTTATAATTTGGACGAAAATAAGGTCAGAATTAATTATCATATTTGTTTTCAAATTTAATTAGAATTAGTGTTAATTAAATTAACTTAAGTTTAATTGCCCCTAGAGTATTAAAATCGGACCTGGGCTAATTTGCCCAGGCACAAAAGTAGCACTACAACCCCAGCCCAAGTGAGCCCAATCCGGCCAGCCCTTTGCACTACCCAAAACGACCCCGTATTAAGCCCCCTCTCATCTCAACCATTGGATCACTTTGATCCAACGGTCCGGAACTGGTCATCCCATTCCCTATATATATGTCCTAACGAGCCCCTACCCCCCTCAGAACTCACCCAACTCTTCCACCTCTCACACAGATTCAAACCCTAGCCGCCTTTAGACCCCACTAGTTCCGCCGCCTTCCGCCACCGGAAATCGCCTACCGGTGGCGGACAACCACCAAATGACCCCAAACTTTCACCTTATGATCCTCTCATCACCCTTAAACCCATCCCACCATCAGTTTCCCCAAAAACCCACCCAAGTCCCTTCGATTTCAGATCTAAGAAAGCAGAAAACCTAGTTTCCTATTACCAGTCGACTCAGAGCAACTAATGGTTCAAAGCTACATGAGTCGACAGCTCTTGATGGGATCTATTGATTCATCTGGGTTTGGATCATTTCCAAACCCCGCCGGAATCCGGCCAAACACCCACTGGTATCACCCCTTCCCCTTTTTCTTCTTTTCTTATATGTTTGTCTTTTCTTGTGTTTTGGTTTCCTTTTCCGATTAAAATCATTACTTTTCAGTTTTTGTTCTCATATGTCACTGTTATTTTGTTCTTGTTTGCTTTCTTCATTTTCTTCTTGTTCTTTTCCCTTCAATTAAGTTTGGCTTAAAAAAAATGGCCCCATACACATTTGAATAGTAGCCGCATTAGGGTTCGTGACTGCTTGTTTAGAAATTAGGTGAATACTGTTTCGAAGGTCATTATAAGCCTAGTCACTCACTGTTTTCCTTTATTTTTTCTTTCACCTGTTCATGTTTTCCGTTTTTAGTTTAAAGTCCCAAATGCATTTAGCTTAGGTTTTTATCACTATTTTTTGTATGATTTAACTGTTCAAGTTTAGTAATTTGTATGACCAAGATTAGCATTAGGTTTTTGTTTAGTTTCCTTTCTCTGCTAATTTCCAGACATTTTTATGTTGGTGAATTCTGTCAATAAACAAGCATGAACAACTGATCGATTAAATCCCTGAATTCATATGTTGAAATGCTTGTTAGTAAAGCAGCCTCTATTGTTGTTTTGCTCATGTTTTGTTTGAGGTCGTCGTTTTTTTTAGCTTTGATTTTGCTGTCTATGTTATTAGTCTCAATTAACAAAGGCTGTAGAATCGTGAATCTGAACCCTTCAAGTGGTTAGGTTCATTCTCTAAGAAATGCCTAAAAATTCAAAGTCACAGTATAATCACGAGTTTGAATAGGACCTCTATGGAGATGAATCTGACCCCTTTTTATGGTCAGATTCAGTCCATAAAAAGACAAGAGCCTGTTCTGTTATAAATGGTGTAAAAACATCATTAAGGGTGAGTCTAATCTCCTTCATGGTATGACTCATCCTATAAATGTTTGAAGATCTATTGTTACTACTGTCCAAATAGTAATTTTGGACTGATAGTCTACATTAAAGATGCATGAATGATTTTTTTTAGTATAGTTTAGCATAAGTATCATCCGACCTAAACTTGACTTCTTGTCATAGTCTTGTTTATTCTAGTGGATGAATAACACACTCAACTAATTGGGGTGTTCTACATATTACAAGGGAAGGCTTAAATGTAAGGCCTTAAGGGAGTTCAAGTCAGTAAAATTGGTTGGAATCTTTATGTTAGTTTTCTTTGATTCTGGAAAATGTATAACAATAGTCAAGCTGTAATTCCTTTGTACCTATTTTTCAGCATCATTGTAATGTAATCTAAACTGGACTGTATATTCATTTCTTTTTAGCCCTTTACTTATAGTGTTCAAACTGAATTGTGATGTGATTTTTCCTGAAATTGGAATCTGTTTTCGAAAAATACTTCAAAAACCCGAAATAGGTGTTTAATCAAAAACGTCTTAGTGTTCGAATCAACCCGGTGGAACCTTTCATAAAACATTTCTTTTTTATCTGATTTTAAAAACAGTTATTTCAAAATAATTGGACTTAGCAGATTTTTTTTTAACTCACCTTCTTATCAAACTTTCTGAAAATCAAAGAGAGAACCTGCTCTTCTAAATTCATATAATTAACCTTAAAAGACTGTTTTTGAAGAATTTCGAACGGTATAAAAACAGATCTGCTATTTCCATCGAATTCAGAGATGTTCCTTTAAAAGAACCTGTAACAGTAGACATATGAAATCTCAATATATATGAGTGATGAACTAAATAGCAGGTATGAAATTGAACAAAAACATTAGTCAAAATGTCCTTAATGTGGCTAAATGAGCTTATTTGATTCCTTAAATTTGCGATTGGTAAATCAGTAGTTCTGTTTTTTTAATTATATTTTGCAAACCTTTCCTTGATTGGTATGATTGAATTACATATCTTCCCTTCTTTAACAATTAGCCATAAATAGGATTGGCCAAAAGGGTTAAACATTTAAGGGGCTAAAATATGACCATAGCCCGAAGCATGTATCCTTTAGGCTAGAGAACATCATTTTAGGGAATCCTCTAGGTAGAGTGAAATCCTTTAGTTTGAAAATTGGGTAAAATCAAGTGTCATTCAAAAAATTAACATTATCTACACTCGGGAGTGGCAACTCATGCCCCCAACCCTCAACTCCAAAATAATGATAAAACGCATATAGCAACCACGGGTGCATTTCATGTGACGTGTTTGCCATGTGCTAAAAAACAACAAGTGTGTGTCATCGTAACTTGTCCAAGATAAATCCATAAACATCAAAAGCGGCTAAANGTAAATAATCAGATAATTTAGGCCAAATATTAATAGTTAAGCGACCGTGCTAGAACCACGGAACTCGGGAATGCCTAACACCTTCTCCCGGGTTAACAGAATTCCTTACTCAGATTTCTGGTCGCAGACAAATTAAACCAGAGTCAAAATTTCCTCGGTTTGGGATTTTAAAATAAAACGGTGTCCCGGAGCATCGTCAAAAATCCGGGTGGCGACTCAGAAAACTAAAATAAATCCCAAAACCGAATAATGTCACTTTAATTGAAAAACTCCCTTATTACCCCTCCATTAATTCAGGGTAGTGAAAAAGGAGGTGTGACACTCCTGGATGGGTATCAGAAGTTAATAGAATGTTAGCATTATTGATATCAAATGTGAAGATCGTACATTTTAGGAAGGAACCTTGTGTTGTAGGCTGCAGATGCTCGGCTGGTGGTATGGTGATTACAGGGTTTTGAGGCTTCTGAGGTTCAGATTTCGTAACGCGGCTGGGAAATTTACATGGGGTGCTTTCGTAAGATGATGGGATGTGAGTGATGTATCAACCATTCGAGTAGCGTAGTTGAGATTGGGTATGGAAGCTATGGTATTCCTGATGTTTTGGGGCTGGATGTCTGTCGCGCCCCCTCTTTTTCTCGTAGAATCGGGTTTCGACATTCATTTGGGACAACTCCCTTCCTTTTGGGAGAGGGGTATGGAAAGTGAAGAGTCACCACCTAACAGATTTATGGTGCGTTAGGGAACCTAATGCAAGTAAATCATGAAACCAGTCTACGTTACCAGAGATTGGGTAAGGGCTTGAAATTACCTTGAGGAGAAGGTGTTAGGCACCTCTCGAGGTCCACAATGGTGGGTCTCGACCAAACTTACTTAGTAATTAGTCACTTAACAGATAAGCAGTCTAAGCACACATATGTAAGTAAGATGAAAGGACACATATGTAAATAAGATATGGGAGTCCTAAGTTATTAGCCTATAGGATCACATCCGTACAATGCCCGGTAATCCTTCCTCAACTAGAGGGGTTACACATGACATTAGCGCACAGGTCATCATATCCTTTTACTACCCAATTACCCTCCCCTTAGCAGTTGTATAAGCGATTTTAAATTAGATGGACTCTAAGCGTGCATTACTCGCCCCTTCCTTGTGGTCCCGGAGGTGTTTAGGACCTCTAATTTTAGGCAGTTCTAGACTCTCCTAAGGTGTTTAAAAGGGAAAATCTAAGCAACAACAAAGAACGTATAGGACTGTCAAGTATGAAAACAATAAAAGGGGGCTCATGTTTACCTCCACACATAAGCAGATAATTAGCACGTCTCAAACACAGATTTGAGAGAATTTTCAGAAGGTCCTAGAACAGGATATCTAGGTGAGCATAACAAGCAGAGAATATGCAGCATTGTTTTAAAACGAAGTAACATAAACCTAATCAGTTTGCCTACTGATTTTAGAACTTGTTGAACCTGGGAAGTTTCACAAATAAACAGAGCACAATTTTACAGTTTTATAATACCTTAATTACCTAAGGCTTGCCTAGGCGTGGATCTGTAATACCCTATAAACATGCAATCAGAATTCTGGGAATTAGTTAAGACAGTTTGAGCTATATTAAATCCTATAGGCATGCTGGTCTAAGTGTTGAATGTTACAAAAGTTGATTTCATGCATATTTATACTATCACATGTTGTCTATGTGTTGGGGTTTTTTTTAAACATCTTTATAGACAAGACAGTTATTTTATTTAGGTGACATAGGCATGATTTAAAGCATATGCAAATACGGTCCTAAAGCAGGATTTCTAATGCACATAGAGAATGGTCATTTTATTAGGTAGAATTACAGTAGTAGCTTAACGAAAGGATTTCTAGGTGATTATGACTTATGCAGCAACAGAATTTCGTGATAAATAAGGTAATGAGCCTATAATGTTGCCTACTATGCCAAGTAATCTAAAAGCATGGTAAACATGATATAAACCTAAAGCAGATTGCTAATACGAACAACATAATATGAGCCTAAAGCATGATTTCTACCCGGTCTCCCTACAAAAATACATATATGAATCCTTCCCCTTTACTAATTTCCCCAATATCTGTTTACAAAGCTATTATTACAGACTAGAAGTGAATGAATTACATAATAAATATAAATTATACTATAGAGAGCATGAATTAGGCCCTAAGTAAACCTGGAACGCCAGTCCTTCAAAACAATCTCAGATACCAAGAGTCTCATAGCCCACAGAGTGTCCTAGTGTGTCTAAGTTCCCTAAGGACCTCAAGGATCCCGGACAATGCTCACACCAAGACCCTTTCTTAAATAGATAATTGGTTATGTGCAGTGTGGGAGGGCCAGCCCCAGTGTGCCAGAGTTCGGAGGAGTCTCATGGATTCCTAGGCAGTACACACACTGGAGGGGCAGAACTTAATAATCTAAGAGTAGAAGTGAGAGTGCTTGACATAGTTTGAAAGAGCTTAGTAAAACAGTACAGAGATAAAACTTTTAGGAATGAAAAGGTTTTCAGGAATAGAAACAGTTTTAAGAAAATACTAAGGGTGGAAAACCTGTTTTGAAATCAATTCTGAGGAGAACAAAGATTCAACAAGCAACCACACAATCATAGAATGCCAGATTCATAACCATTTAACAAACAACTTTACAAACAGGGTTCAGGAGGTTGGGAACATAGAGAGCTCACATTAGAAACACATGAACAGGATGAACAGGTACAAGGGGCAAGCATATGGGACAAAAAATGCACAGAACAACTAGGAGTTTACTGATTCAGAGAGTTAACAAGTCAGTTATGGTAATAGGAAATTAAGACATAGAGACGGAGGATGGAAATAGTCATGTTGAAGACAGGGGTGCATTAGTCATACCAATTAGGATCAATCAAATACATTAGGAGTCATGAGCATACTAGTTAAGAGGAGTGAACAGGGACTAGATAAACATGCTAGCCAAGTATCAAGCAAAACAAGTAAGACCTAGACATGCTGATTACATATTTGAACAAGAGAGGACAGAATTTAAACATGTCGAATAAAGCAGTAAACAGGAAGAAAATTGAATACATAAGCCACTAAGTTAGTGTAGAAGGAGACATGGATTAACATACATGGAACACATAGAGTGAGTTTTAGAACTGAACTAAGGACATACCAGTTAAGGAAGAAAAGTGCAGAATGTAAAGCAAGTAGAGTTCCACTATCTAGCCTTGGCTTTCAGCCGGCTAGGCCAACAGTTAGCACAAGTAGCAGAGAAGGAAGAGAGAGTTTTAGCGTGGTGTGTGTATTATGAACTAAATTGTTCGTGTCTTTGACAGGCAGAATAAGAGAGTATATATAGAATTTTAGGAGTAGAACAAATAAGGTAGAAGAATCAGAAATCAGTCAATTAAAGGAAATCACAGGGTTACAGAATCAATTAACATAAGGGAGTCCGGAATAGACCCCTTAACTAGGAGTAATTGATCAATGGTAACAACAAGAGAGTTTAACTAAGGCAAGAATCCAAATCAGACCAAATAAAGGATTAGTAAAAATCATAAAATCATGCGGACGAGTAATTAAGGCAAGTGTGACCAATTAAAATTACAAATAAGGAAACCAACAGGATATGTGCACAAACTTAACAGGGTAAAAGAATATGGAATAATCAGTAAGGATCTTCAAAGAATACTGGTTTTACCAAAAGAATCACCCAAATTTCATAAATAGAAATTAAACTAAGACCTCAAAAAATATAGAACTTAGCCAGAAAGCAGGTTTGAACCCTAACAGAGATTAATTAGGAAAACCATAAAAATACTGGATTTAACAAGGAAAAATGTTTAAGTTCAAAAGATAGAGTAAAATAATACAACTGGTATCAAAAATATCGAAACAGAAGTTGAAGAAAACCAAAACATCACAGAATCGACTAGGGTTTGAACAGCCGTATGAAAATCAGTCAAAACGATGAAGAAACAAATACCTAAACATTGAGAAATCAGAAAAATCTGTAAAAATAATTTGGGATGAACCCTAGCTTAGGAAGAGCGACAAAAAGTCAGAATAGTTAATTAAACAGGAGATTTTTTAAGGAAAACACGTAAAACTGCTCGAATCACCCCAGATCTATACATATCTTATATGGATCGACAATAATGGACTAGGGTTTTCAGAAAGTAATAGAGATGAGAGAATAGGTCAACAACCCATAAATCCGTAATAAACAAGAAGAAGTTTTAATGTAACGACCCGACTAGTCGTTTTGCGTTATCGGACCTCGTTCCCCTAAATGAAACTTCCCATAGCGTCTTATTGTGATTTCTGACTAGCAGAGGCGGGTGGTCCGGGATTCAGAAGTGTTTAGAGAAATATTGGAACACTTGGTTCCTTCAGGTTGGCCTTTAAGGCCAAGTTTGACTTCGGTCAACATTTTGGGTAAACGGCCTCGGAATCGAGTTTCGACGATTCTGGTAGTTTCATATGATGATTCCGGACCTGGGTGTATGTTCGGAATAGGTTTCTGATGACCCGGAAGCGTTTCAGCGCCCAATATTGAAATAAGAGTTCCTTAAGTACCTATTGTGGTTTAGGACGTGTTTTTCTGATATCGAGATCCAAACGGAATTCCAGACTGAGAATAGTTCTGTTATGTCATTTATGGCTTGCTTGAAAATTTTGGTGTCATTCCGAGTAGTATAGGTCAGTTCGGCGCGTTGTTAGCGAAGTCAAGAAAACTTAAAGTTCCTAAGTTTGGTTCTAGGGGTTTTGAGGTGAGATTTTGATTTTTAGCGTTGTTTTGGGTGGTCTGAAGGCTTGATCAAGTCCGTATGATGATTTGGGACTTGTTGGTATGTTTGAAGGGGGCTCGGGTGGGCCCAGGTACCTCCCGGACACCACACGAGGCCAAAAACCAGCTGAAATAGTTGATGGTGCACCTGTTCTGGTGTGATCCGCAGGTGCAGGACCGCTCCTGCGGTCCCAGCCTCGCAGGTGTGACCCCCAGCGGACAGTACAATTCGCAGGTGCGGACAAAGTTCCGCAGGATCGGAGCCGCAGGTGCGGTCTCCCCTCCGTAGGTGCGGGCCCAGGCTTCCTCATCCATTTCCACAGGTGCGAGACCGCGGGTGCGGTCCTCGAGCCGCAGGTTCGAAACCACTGTCAGGCAGTGTGTTTCTTAAATACGGGATTCTTCATTATTTTTTAATTTCTTCCTCCATTATAACACCTTGAGAGCTTGGGAAAAGGGCTCAACGACCCAACCACTGAAAGCTAAGTAGATTCTATCCTAGAGTTAGTTAATGCATGCATTCTTAGTGGAATTTAACTACTTAATTAGTGAAAATTTAGGAATTTGGGTAGTAACATAGGGCCTTCGAGAATTTAGAAAATTACCCGTGAATTGGCTATGAAATCATTCAAAAATCGTATATTAATGATCCTTCGGCTATGGGTGAGTGCTTCCTTTGAAAAATTTTGGAATCCGAGCATGCGGGCCCGGGTTGGAATTTAGGATTTCTTCAAGAATGGCGAATTTGACTTAGTAGTAGGAGGATTTCCATACCTGGAGCATAAATTGATGAATTTGTATAACATTTGACTAGTTTCGAGTCCTCGGGTGTAGAGTTCGGAGTTTCGGGCGCTTTCTTGGTCCGGGAGTAGATTCGACACGAGGTGAGTCTCCTTTCTAACCTTTTAAGAGGGAATTTTCCCCATAGGTGATTATAAATAATTGCATATCCTTATTTGCGGGGGATACGCACGTACGAAGTGACGAGAGTCCGTGTGTAGCTACTACTATGTTATGTTGGGTAGTTCTAGGACTCACGAGCATGCTTATATGTGCCTTACATGTATTCCTAAACGTATTTTGAGTTGCGTATTATCCTTGAATTGGCATGAGAATATTAGGAAGTTGTGTTCCATGATATATTGCTTAAGTTCTTGCCTTAAAGAATAACCTCTGTTATTTCCTTAAGAATTGATAATTTTATGTATGTATGTGGCACCTGCCGTCACATGTATGATTCATGAGTGGAATAGCCCTACAATTATGTCAACCGCGTCGCATGTTCGATTCACGAGCGGGGTAATAGATGCATATATGTTTCGAGTCGTTCGACCCTCGGCAGTGCACATTTATTTTCGAGACGCTTCGGCCGTACGCTTCCGGCCTATTATGTGCTATATGATTTACTGGGAATTTGTTGTAACTGTGTAAACTGTTTCATGTTAAAAAGGGAATCTAGTACATTATATGCTAGTGAGATTTGACATGCAAAGGTAATTACAACTATACTTGATAATTTATATCTTTGTGGTTTCTACGATTGTTATGCCTGCCTAGTTCCTATTAAATCATGTTATTTAGAAATGTTGACCCTAGTAGGTATCACGTCTACCTCTCGTCACTACTTCTTCGAGATTAGGCGGGATACTCACTGGGTACATATCTGTTATGTACTCATACTACGCTTATGTACTTAATTGTACAGGCTCTGAGGCAGGTGCATCTGGGTATTCATCCAGAGCTCGTCCCTTACGTGTATTTAGCGTGGACTTCTCGGTGAGTTGCTTTCCTTGACGTATCTCTCTGGCAGCACCTTGGAGTTCTCCTTTTCTTTTGCTATGTATGTATTACTTTTCTTCAGACAGTAGGGCAGACTTGTACTTTCTTTTGGATACTCGTTCTATTAGATGCTTGTAGACCTGTGTAGTGGATATTCTATTTTGTTGGGTTGTAATTATTAGTGTAGATTACTATATTACTCACTTCTGGTTGTCTAAGTCATTAATTTACTTCAAATTTATGTTTTTGAAAGAAAAACCTCTTAAGTATGGTGAATTGTTTATAAATTAAAAAGGTCATCACTAGTGAATTAAGGTTGGCTTGCCTGACATCGGAGTTGGGCGCCATCACGGCCCAAATTGAGATTTGGGTCGTGTCAACATGGTATCAGAGCACTAGGTTCACGTAGGTCTCACAAGTCACGGGAAAACCTAGTAGAGTCTTGTGGATCGGTATGGAGACGTCTATACTTATCTTCGGGAGGCTATGGGATGTTAGGAAAACCTCTCCTTATTTTTATTCTATCGTGCAGTCAATGGTTTACTAAATTTCATTCTTCTATTCTTCCACAAACGGTGAGGACACGTGCATCCAATATTCTGAACCTGGGAGGGGCCGCTACCCCCATTGTTCGAGGCCGTGGCAAAGGCCGAGGGAGGGCACCGACCTGAGGTAGGGGACGAGGGCGTCCCCGAGCTATTCCAGTCATACAACCACCAGAAGACCATACTATAGAGGAGAAGGGTGAGGTGCCCCCAGCAGGTCCTGGTCCAGTGGACTTTATGACGGCGCCAGGATTCCAGGAGATCATGGGCCGTATGATGCGGTTCATGGACACCATGTCCCAAGCCGGTTAATTTCCGGCAGATCCTGCCACATCTCAAGCGGGAGGGGGGCCCAGACTCCTACTTCCCAGGCTGCAGGTCAGGCAGCAGCATTACATCATACTCAGGTACACTGCCCGTGGGTGGAGCCCAGCCAGTAGCAGCAGCACCTGAGCTCAGACCAGCTGCGGACGGAGATCCGCAGAAGTTACTGGATAGATAGACCCGATTGCACCCTCCTATATTCGGGGGTGAGAAGGGCGAGGATGCCCAGGACTTAATTGATAGGTGCAGGGACAGGCTGCACAACATGAGGATACTAGAGTCCCATGGAGTGGACTTCACTACTTTTCAGCTTGAGGCCAGGGCCTGCAGATGGTGGCAGTCATATATCCTGGGTAGATCGGCCGGTTCCCCTTCCATCACTTGGGAGCAGTTCACTCAGCTGTTCCTGGATAGGTATTCCACCTCCGAGAGGGAAGAGCTGCGATATCAGTTTGAGCAGCTGGAGCAGGGACAGATGTCAGTGACAGACTACGAGGCCAGGTTTTCTGTGTTGTCTCGTCATGCCCTTATGATACTTCCTAATGATGCTGAAAGAGTGCAGAGATTTGTAGCTGGGCTGCACTCAGGTATTAGGGCCAACATGGCCCGAGAGGTGGAGATGGGGACTCCCTATCAGCTTATTGTCGAGATAGCTCGCCGGATTGAGGTTATCGTTCAAGGGGTAGAGAGCAGAGTCAGCAGGATAAGAGAGCTAGATTTTCAGGAGATTTCAGAGGTTCCCCAGCCAGGGGTAGAGGTCAGTTCGACAGAGACCAGCCTAGTAGGCCTTCGTATTCAGCTCCTCCACCACCTTCCTGTGGTGCTCCAGTGAGGCCCTATTTCAGCTCCATGGCAGAGAATTCCTACCGTCCACCAGCCATTCAGGGTTCCTCAGGTGTGTATTTCGGTCATCAGGGGTCTTCTAGTCCTTACTTCAGTGCCATGCCAGAGGGCTCTCACCGTCCCCTAGCTATCCAGGGTTCTTCTTCAGGGCAGCAGGCCATGCCACCGGCGAGATGTTATGAGTGTGAGGATCCAGGCCATATGAGGAGGACTTTTCCCAGGCTTCGGGGCAAGGTCGTTCAGCAGAGCTATCATCCTACATTTTCAGCCCCGGCGGTTCATCCACCCAGAGGTGGAGGGCATACTGGTATAGGTCGTCCCAGAGGTGGAGGCCAGGCAGGGGGAGCTCTGTCGGCCGCTATTCATTCCAGCGGAGGTCAGTCATCCGGTGCTCCAGCTAGATTCTATGCCATTCTGGCCCGATCATATGTGGTGGCCTCAGATGCCGTGATCACAGGTACTATTTCAGTAGGTAGTAGAGATGCATCAGTGTTATTTGATCCAGGATCCACCTATTCATATGTGTCACCCTTATTTGCTTGTTTCCTGGATGTTCCTCGCGAGTCGTTGGGTACCCCTATTTATGTGTCCACCCCCATGGGCGATTCTGTGGTTGTAGACCAGATTTATCGGTCCTGTGTGATTTCATTTTGTGGGTTCGAGACCAGAGTGAACCTTCTATTGCTCGACATGGTTGATTTTGAGGTTATTTTAGGCATGGATTGGTTATGTCCTTATCATGTCATGCTAGATTTCCATGCCAAGACAGTTACCTTAGCCATGCCCGAGTCGCCTAGGCTGGAGTGGAGAGGTTCCTTAGTTAGTGCAGCCTGTCGGGTTGTTTCATTCCTGAAGGCTCGACATATGGTCGAGAAGGGTTGTCTGGCCTATCATACTTATGTGCAGGACATCACCGCCGAGTCTCCGACGATTGATTCCGTGCCAGTGGTTCGAGAGTTTGCTGATGTATTTCCTTCAGACCTTCCAGGCATGCCTCCGGATTGTGATATTGATTTTTGCATTGATTTAGCTCCAGGCACCCAGCCTATATATATTCCTCCGTACCTTATGACTCCGAAAGAGTTGAAGGAGTTGAAGGAACAACTTGAGGAGTTGTTAGCTAAATGGTTCATCAGACCGAGTGTATCGTCGTGGGGTGCTCCAAGTCTATTCGTGAAGAAAAAGGATGGGTCCATGCGGATGTGTATTGATTACCGCCAGTTGAACAAGGTTACCATTAAGAACAAGTATCCTTTGTCGTGCATCGATGATTTGTTTGACCAGTTGCAGGGTGCTCGTGTGTTTTCTAAGATTGATTTGAGATCGGGGTATCATCGGTTGAGGATTCTGGCTTCAGATGTTCGGAAGACTGCTTTTCGTACTAGATATGGCCATTATGAGTTCCTGGTGATGTCCTTTGGCTTGACTAATGCCCCAGCAGCATTCATGGAGTTGATGAATAGGGTGTTCAGGCCGTATATTGATTCCTTTGTCATTGTCTTCATTGATGACATTTTGATTTACTCACGTAGCCTGGGGGAGCACGAGCAGCATTTGAGAGTTGTGCTCCAGACTTTGCGAGAACATAAACTATNCTATATGCTAAGTTCTCCAAGTGTGAGTTCTGGTTGGATTCCGTGGCATTCTTGGGGCATGTGGTATTAGGAGAGGGTATCAAGGTTACTCCTCAGAAGATCGAGGCAGTTCAGAGTTGGTCGCGTCCTACCTCAGCTACAGAGATCAGGTGCTTTTTGGGCCTAGCCAGCTATTATCGCTGATTTGTGGAGGGGTTCTCTTCTATTGCAGCTCCATTGACTAGATTGACTCAGAAGAATGCCCCGTTCTGATGGTCTGAAGAGTGTGAGGCGAGCTTTCAGAAGCTCAAGACAGTATTGACCTCAGCACCAATTCTAGTATTGCCTTCTGATTCTGGAATGTCTACAATATATTACGACGCTTCACATGTTGGCTTGGGGTGTGTATTGATGTAGGAGGGCAGAGTTATTTCTTATGCTTCACGCCAGCTGAAGGTTCATCAAAAGAATTATCCTGTGCACGATTTGGAGTTGGCGGCGATTGTTCATGC
>ML399938.1:5323-49735 GCA_005239525.1 Nicotiana knightiana | reverse complement strand
AAGCACATAAAATGCAAGGTATATAATGCTTAAAATCATGAATTCTAGCCACGCATCACTTTAACCTTTGACGGGTCCAACTCTATTCCTTGGCAGCCGACGATGAATCCCAACAATTTTCCGGCAGGAACCCCGAATGCACATTTTGCGGGATTTAGCTTTAGATTGTACTTTCGCAGCCGGTCAAAGAAATTTCCTCAAATCTACTATGGGATTTGTGGCCTTCTTGGATTTGATGATGACGTCGTCAACATACACCTCTATTTACTTATGTATCATATCATGGAAGATAGTTGTCATGGCCCTCATGTAGGTGGCCCCAGCATTCTCCAGACCGAACGACATCATTTTGTAGCAATAAAACCCCCATGGTGTAATGAAGGCGGTTTTCTCTGCGTCTTCTTCGTCCATCCAGATCTGATGATAACTCGCGAAGCAATCTACAAAGGATTAGAGTTCATGCTTGGCACAATTGTCAATCAGAATATGTATATTTGGTAGTGAGAAATCATCCTTGGGACTTGCTCTGTTTAGATCCTGATAGTCGACACACACCCTGACTTTTCCATCTTTCTTTGGAAGCGGTACAATGTTGGCTAACCAGGTTGGGTACTCAACTACTCTGAGGACTTTGGCTTTGATCTGCTAGGTGACTTCTTCCTTGATTTTCAGGCTCATGTCCAGTTTGAACTTTCTGAGTTTTTGCTTCACTGGCAGACACATTGGGTTTGTAGGTAGCCTGTGAGCTACTATGGATGTGCTCAACCCTGTCATATCATCGTATGACTATGCAAAAATATCCTCATATTCTTTCAAGAAATGAGTGTATTCTTCCTTCTCTGACGGTGACAAGTGGATGCTTATGCAAGTTTCCTTGATGGTTTCGGAATCTCCCAAATTGACTATCTCGATTTCGTCCAGGTTGGACTTGGGCTTGTTCTCAAAATTCTCAACTTCTTTGATAATTTCCTCAGGTATTATATCCTCTTCTTCTGTTTCCTCCGAGTCACTGTCCTTGTATTGCGTTGTCTCATTACATGTCACAGTCGTTAGTTCATCAAGATAAGAAATAGTTATATTGTAGAGAGAAATATATGAAAGAAAGATAGTAATAATAAAACATAAAGCCATTGGTAAATATTAAAATGACAAATAAAGCAATTTTCAATAACTCAAATAGTGTTTTCCGAAATGAAATACTGAAAATATTGTTTAAAACAAAGTGCTCAAGAAATAAACGATGCTAGCAGCCTTGCTACCCCGGGACTCGTCGGGCCCTTGATGGTGTAGCGGTTCAGTTCTTGAGAAATGCTCCCTTCTCCATTGTCTGAATGGTAAGGCCTTCTTCCTCCTCCTCCTCAACTATCACACAACAATCCATATCATCATCTTCTAAAAACAAATTCCTCAGCGCAGCCAACGCTTCTTCTTCTTTGGATCCCCATATTGTATCGGCCTGATGGAAGGATTGGCTCAAATGCGGCATTGGTTGCTCAAGAGGGTAATATGGACCACGCCATAGTGGCGACCAATCATCATATTCTTTCCAGGTATACGGATATCCAAGCCCAAAAGTTGTACCATGACGTTTCAGCTGTATTGGCTTGGTAATGCCTTGGAGTTTCTTCCCAAGTCCTTTGCCGGGTTCATACCCTGACCATGCCAGTATGATTTCTATTTTGCTACTCTACCATTTATCTTTCTCAATTGCATTGACGCGCTCGATGAGGTGATAAGTCTCTTCGCCCAACTTCCTTCTATTTTCCACGACCGGAACAATTTGATTGGTACAAATGAGATTGCTCCCATATCCATGATTGATTACTTCTTGATGATTCCATTCAAATTTCATAGCCTGGTGCAAAGTGGATGCAACATCCCCAGCGGCATGTATCTAAGGTCGTCCTAACAGCAAATTGTAGGAGGCGGATATGTCTAGCACCTGAAATTCAACATCGAACCAAGTGGGACACATCTGCAAGCATAAATTGGTTTCCCCGATTGTGACGCTTTGCGATCCATCGAACGCCTTTACATTCATAGTCCCTGCTCGTATTTCATGCAAACCCTTGCCCAACCTTTTTATAGTTGTCAATGGACAGATGTTGAGGTTGGATCCTCCGTCTATCAAAACTCTGGCAATGAACTTATCCTCGCATTGCACTGTGATGTGCAATGCCCTGTTGTGGCTCAATCCCTCTAGCGGCAACTCATCTTCGTGAAAGGTGATCTTGTGGCTCTCCAGCACTTGCCCCACCGTGTTGGCATTTTCCCCACAGGTGATATTGTTGGGCACATACGCTTCATTCAACACCTTCATCAGAGCATTCCTATGCGCCTCAGAATTTTGCAGCAGTGATAGGATGGATATCTGGGCGGGAGTTTTGTTCATATGGTCTACCATAGAATATTCCCTTGCATGTACCTTCCTCCAAAGATCATCCGGACCGGTTTCAATGATGGGTTGTTTGGCAGTGGCTTCCTTAATTGTTCCTCCTAAATTCTCAGGTGTATAGATTCTTCCAGTTCTGGTCATCCCTTATGCAACACCAGACTCTTCCATTTTTGTCTTCCCTTTCCTCCTAGATTCGGAAGATAATACCAATGTACGACATTGGATTTAAAGGGCGACGTGGATGCTACCGTCACAGTGAAGGGTGTGGTTACTTCTACTTTAAATGGAGCAGGTGTAGTTGCAAGTGTTGTCACTTCGATTTCGAACGGAGTTGATGCGGCTATATCAACTTTGACTGGTGGTTGTACCTGTACCACAATAGTATTGAGTGTAACTGCAGGTTTCTTAAGGCCATTGCCTTCCCGAATAAGCCCAATTGACCCTTCGGGATCCCATTCTTCATCAGCTTCTATCACATTCACTCCTTCACCCCTATGGTCTGGGAGAGGGTTGTTGCAGACATTGGGTGCGTCTTCCTTTGCTTGTATGACTTTGGTATCAATCAGTGTCTGAATCTTGTCTTTCAGAGTGCGACATTCATCGATGGTATGTTCCTTCATGCCGGAATGGTATGGACATGTTTTATTTGGGTTGACCCACTGGGAGGAGTTTTCCATGGCAATGATTGGAATAGGAGTGACATATCCGGCAGCCTTTAATCTTTCATATAGCTGGTCGATGGGTTCAGCAATAGGGGTGTATTGTCTGCGTGGTTTGCGATCGAAATTGGGCTTGGGTTTTTGATAGTTTGGATGAGCTGGAGGTGAATGATAGTAGGTTGGTTGGGTGTTATAAGTGTGGTAGGCGGTGGCGGGTTGAGGATATCTGGGAGGTGAAGGTTGGCATGTGGGTGGAGGTGTTTGGTATACGAATGGAGATTTTGGACCTTGGGCTACCATATTGTCCCTATTTCTTTCTTCTTTGCTATGCCTCCCGATTGTAATGCTTTGTTCGTGGCCTGCAATGCCTCAAAATTTGTTACCATTCCGCTTTTGATACCTTCTTCAATCCTTTCTCCGACCTTGATGATGTCGGAGAACTTGTGATTCTCAATGACCATTAACCTCTCATAATATTGTGGATCTTGAGCTCTGACAAAGAATTTGTTCCTCTGCTCTTCTTCTAATGTCGGTCTGACTTTTGCTGCTTCTGACCTCCACTGAGTAACATACTTGCGGAAAGTATCTGTTGGCTTCTTCTTAAGATTCTGTATGTAGAATACATCCGATGCATTTTCTGTATTGAATCTGAATTTATCCATGAAGTCTTATGCCATGCTTAACCAATTAGCCCATTTCTTGGGATTTTGACTAATGTACCAAGATAGGGCGTCTCCAATGAGGCCTCTCATGAACAGCTTCATGTGAATCCTTTCTTCCTTCCCAACCCCTATGAGCTTGTCATAGTAGGTTCTCAAATGTACCTTTGGGTTGCCCGTTCCATCAAACATTTCGAACTTAGGAGGTTTGTAACCCTCCGACAGTTCCACGTCAGGCTGAATGCACAGGTCCTCATAATTCAGACCTTCAATTCCTTTACCTCCTTCAACACCCTGGACTCGGCTTGTGAGCTTCTTGAGCTCCTCTGCCATGTTTTTAATGAGCATGTCCTTCTCGGCAGATTCTGGTGTATATGAGATTGGTTGAGTGGAGTAGTGTAGGGTTTCCACATATACGAGATTGTTTTGATGAATGTCGAGGTTTGGTTGTAGTGGTGATCATTGGTTGAATTTTGAGGATCGAGGATAGGCTGTGGGGTATTTTGAGGAGTTTGATAAGTGGTTTGTGGATATTGAGTCGGGAGATACTGGTGTTGAGGGGGTGTAGGTATGGGTATAGGATTAGGATTTTGGGGAGGTGTTGCATATTTGTGGGGTGCGGGAGGATTTTGTGAACGTTGGTTTGGTGTGCTTTGAGGAGGTATTGGATTTTGGGTATTTGGTTGGTTGATATCTGGGATGTTTAGGGTGAGGGAGAGGTTTGCCAAGTTGCGGACCCGCTCGATCTCCCCTTGCAATGCAAGTATTTTTTGTTCCAGCCGTAAGACCAAATCATTTGGTGCTGGAGTACTCTGACCATCGGAAGTTTCCATGTTCTCAGAATGTGTAGCGTCGTCTTTCCTGACATCACTCATATTGTCCATCTTAGCTTTTCCTTTGCTTTTCGGATTACTTGGAGGAGGATGTGGTGGAGGGCCTCTGGATCTGGTGTGATATGCTGATGATGCCAGTATGTGTGAACCAACCTTGGGGAATAGGAATAATCAAATAGAAAGAAAAACAAAAAGGTAGCCAAGTCAGTGAGAATTCTGGAAAAGTATTTACATTATTTAAACACATATTGCGTAAATGTAAATTCGCGTCCTAATTTGGGAGCCTCGTTGTGCCTGAGGTTGGCCTAGCGACAAGTAGATTTGGAGAAATTTAAAGCCAATAATTGCCTCATTTCATTAACGTGATAAATAAGACGAATCTAAAATGACAATAAATAAATAAGTCACTAATGGCGTTTGCCTTATTAGATTCGAAAAGTAATTCTAAAACAAATAAACCTAATCTACTTGGTCCCAGAGGGACCTTCTCCAGGTTTGGCTTTCTTGGCCTCATTGATCAGGTTCCCCAGGTCGCGCATGTCTAGTAGTAGGTATGCCCTTACTAGATGTCCTCCTTCATTACCCTCGGAATTCTGGCAGTCTATGACTATTTTCCTTATCTTCCCCTCTAACTCCATTAAACTATGCTCCAGATACTCCAACATTTCCGTTGACCTAGTAGCAATTTCCCTCCATTCATTGATTGACTCCATATCGATATTGTGTTGTTCCAAATGCTCGGCCTCAACCTCGGACTCGTGAACTCTTTTGCGCAGTCTGTTATACTTCACTTGTGCTTCAACAACTTCATCTATGACTTTGTTTCCTCGACCGACCCCTGGCTTGACTATTCCTTCTATGCTATCGTCCAACCATGATGGGTACAAATACATATGCCCTGCGTGGTATCGATCCGGTTCGATGGTGTCCTTTTCCACAATGACCTTCAAGTTCCACATGTGTTGAAATTCATATTTGTACGAGATGCCATCATCTTGAAAATATGCTCTCTAGTGACTCATTTTGGAGACTCGCGGTATGACTTGTTTTCTACCAGCTTGTCTCATGACCCTGATAGGAACATAGGAATGTATTCCCCTTAACCTGATCAACACCAAATACGGAACATCCCTGGATCTGATGATGAACTCACTGGTAGGGAACCAATCGAACATCCAATGAACCTGGTCCTCAGTCAAATTGTCAAAAAACTGTACCCATTTTGTAGCATTATCTGGTTAAGCAAACCTGTCTGGGATAAAGGTCATTCTTTTGGGGTGATGGAAAGCTATGTGATCATTCCATTGTCTTCGTGGAAACTCTTGGCGGTATTGGCCTCTTTGGAGATATTCCAGGAACCAAATCTATAGCAGCAAATTACAACCCTCGAAATGTTTGAACCCTTTCTAGCAACGATCCAAAGCCAGATATATTTCTGATATAATCATAGGAACAATAGTGTACGTTTGTCCCTCGGTTCCCTCCATTAAGGCTTTGGTTACCATGGCCAGTCTGGTGTGAATCCTGTCCATTTTTCTTGGAAACACTATCATACCCGAAAAGCAGATGATGAACACGAAAACCCTATGATGAATCCAACTCAGGGAGGTGATGGAGAACTCATCATGAAAGATACATTAATATTTGTGGTGTCCGTATCATTCATAAATAAAGTCAAAAGGTATATAGGACTTCTTCAAACATACCAAGTCGTCGTTCTTTCTTAAGCCCATCATTTTCAGAAACTCCTGGGGGTGCGATTTTCTGGTACCAATAAACCATGACTATGCCAAGGTAGTCCAGCGAATCCCCCTATTTCCTCCAAAAGAGGAGTCATTTCTATGTTGCCAAAATGGAATACAACCCTTTCTCTGTCCCAGAACATAGTAGCTGCTTCAATCAACATGTTGTTTTGTTGGATGTCTAATAAGGAAGGTAAGTTTCCGAGGACCCTTTTCACATGATTTTTACCACTTGACAGAAGGTCCTCCCACCAATCTAGCAATAATGGTGGTATATCTCGGACCATGCCGAACCTGGGGACTTCGTGCCTCATTTTCTGCAAAATAAACAAGGTTAGACCCTTTCCCCCTCCGGATTCAACTATTTATACATTAACGATTAGCATATCGATATTTATTTCTCCAAATAATGCATAGATCGCAGTTGCATCCGTTGGGATTATGGAAACCCTGGTGGACTTTGGACAAGGCTTTACTTAAATGGTTATTATGCGGACAACATATTAACCCATGCTAGGTTTGACCATGATGCATGTTCAGTTATTATCAGAGTAAAGTTTCTATACAGGTCTAGACTGGTACCCTCAAGCAGACAACTTGAGGGGGAAAGGCGCGGAACTTTCGACTGCACCGCTAATCGACTAGTTTTACCGCAAATAAGCCTTTCCAAATTCAAGAAGGGTGATATAGGAAGAGCGCAGACACTTATCAAGTGTTGCTATGGTATTAATTACGCACGAGTGGAATATGATGTTGAGCATGATTTATGCAAAAAGAAAAATAAAACGTTGTCAAGTATTTGCACGATGAAAAATGATAAAATGCGGTATTTAATAATTGTAAAGGCATTTAAGAAAGAAAACAAAGAGACAAGTCAGTTTCCATAGTAAAAAGTAATAAACAGGGAAGAGAAATCACAAATGAATGAAGATAGGCAAATAAATTCACATAGAGTGGGAAGGGGAAGGGGTGTGCAAGTATTAACAGAATAATAAAGACATGTTTAAAGACTAATTCACAAAACAGATTCGTTATGGCAAGAGCCTAAAAATATCCCCATCAGAGTCGTCATGCTGTTGCGCCTTCTTTTTCTCGTGAAATCGTATTTCAACATTTTTTGGGACAACTCCTTTTGAGAGGGTAAGGAATTGGACTTGAGAGAGTCACCACCTAACGGATTAAGGTGCGTTTAGGACACCTAGAGCAGATAACTCATATTACCAGTTTACATCACCATAGATCGGGTAAGGGATCAAATTACCTCGAGGGGAAGGTGTTAGGCACCCCTCACGGTCCACAACGGCTGAACTTACATTAAGCGAATTAGTCTAAGGAAAATAAAGCAATTTGGACAAATAAAATACTCGATTTATTTTAGAACAGGAATAGGGGGAGGGTCCTATATTTTTTAGCCTATAAGATCACCCCGTGCAATACTTTGTAGCTCCATCAAGTCGGGGTGCCACTCATAGTATTTGGCACATGGATTATCATCTCCTACTACCCGATTACTATCTTTAAGTTGTTACTTAAGCGTTCTAGTCAATTCTAGTTCATTTCCTATGCGTGCACTACCCGTCCCTTACCTATGGCCCTGGAGGTATTAGGACCTCTATTTGGGATAGTCCTAGACCGACCCTATGTTGCTCCAAAATGTAAAAGTCTAGGCGACAAGAAAAACAATTAGGACTTTCAGATAAAAGGAAAATATGGGCTCATATTGACCTCCACACATAAAATAGCAAATGCACGCAGTCAATTTAGCAAACTTTGTTAAACTTAAAATCTTATAGGGAGGATATCTATGTGAGAAAACAGAGTGCAGTTTCATTAAGGCGAGTGTTAAGACCTGTTGTTTGCCTACTGATTTTATTAAGTATAGTCTAGGCACTTCAGGCAGTAATACATCACAATTATAAATTCAGAATTATTATTAAGTCCTACATGTATATTGCCTAAGTGATTGACAGTGGCGATTGAATTCAGAACCAATTAATAGAATCCTATAGGCATGCTTTCTAATTACTGTACTGACTTAAGTCCAATAGGCATGATTTCTAGGTTTGAAACTGGTTTTAGTCCTATAAGCATGGTATCTATTATTGAATTGGTTTAATCCTATAGGCATGATATCTAGTGAGCAGTAATGCGGGCAGAAATTGTACATATTGCCAGAAAAAAATTAAATCAAACACTGGGATCCTATAGGCATGATTGCTAATGCATGTTTGTTGGACATATTGATAGATCTTATGGGCAGGATTTCTAATGCAATTATAACATCAACCCTATAGACAGGATCTCTAATATGCATATATAGAATTCAGAATCAACATTACCAATGCAAGTCTTATAGGCAGGATTTCTAAGCACAACTAGAACTTGTACAGTTTTGAGTAAGAATTAATAGCACAGCTGAAACCCTATAGGCAGGATTTCTACCCAGTTAATAAAGGAAATAAGAAAACCCCTCGATTTTACTATATACCCCAAAATCTATTCATTACAGACTTATTATAAACCAGAGTAATGAATAAATTACATAATAGTAATAAGATATACTATAAGGAGCCTTTGTTAGCCCAGATAAACCTGGGAACCACGCCTTTAAGCCAATCACCTTTTAGGCTTATTTCATAGGTACATCATAGTCAATGGTGAGGGACTCACCCATAACACATATAGAACCAGGTTATTGATGTGTCAAAGTTCCCAAGGGCCTCAGGGACCTAGGGCAATGCTCACACCAGAACCACATAGTCAGAAGATGACTCACAAGAGATTGGGAACTAGTTCCTAGTGTATCAGAGTTCACTGGAGTCTCATATGGACCCTGAGCAGTGCTCACAATGAAGTGGTTGAGGATAGAACCGAAGGGACTAAGAATGGAAGTTTTTGAAAGAGTAACAACATATAAGAGGAGGTAGAGACAGGTTTAAAACAGTGCTGAGTTCAGAAGAAACAAAGTTCAAAACACAGAATTGTATTCATCAAAACAAGCAAGGTTTGTAAGGCACATAGTTTCAAAGAGACCTAATTATACTAAGTGAGCATGTTGACATTTAGGACAACCATTGTTCTCATAGAAACAACTTATGCAAAACAGTCAGATCATCACATGAATTTAGAGGGATACCAGATATGTTAGCAGACAAATTGATAGGGCATATGAACTAAGTAACAAATCTGTAAAGTTAGAATAAATTAACTAATTACATGCTGGTAGTATCCTAAGAATGCAAAGTTCAGAACATGTGTAGTATTAGAAAACAGTGCATGAGACAAGTTAAACATTAAGCTATCTTGTAGGAGGATTCATATTATTCAAAATAACTAATCTTAAATTAATAGTATTAACTATAGGATTAGAGAAAGTCATAGAGGCATAAGGGCAGAATCATACTCGGAATTTAAACATGCTGGTAGAGCAACACATATTATGAAAGCATGGAGAATGAAATTACAAGGGATTAGGGCTTACTAGTTAAGCTAGAAAGCAAATAAACATACCACAACAATTAAGTCCAGAATCACTTGGCTTTCAGCCGGCCAAGACCAGAAACAATGAGCACAAAATCAGAATAAACGAGCTAAGTTTTTAGTTAGAGTATTAGAGTTCGAGTCTGTCCAAAAGGGAAAGAGAAGAAGTATTTAAATAGTGTTCAATTAGGTGAACAAATAAGGGAAGTAATCAAACACACATAAACAAGGGAAGAAAATAATCACAGAATCAATTGAAGTCTAATTTAAGGACATATAATACAGAGTTCAGATAATTAACATGGCATAATAGCATGTAATCAGGAGAGTAACACTTATAATAAAGAAAATATCAATTAACAATCAGTTTCAAGGGAAAATGAGGTAAAGAAATAAAGGAAACATGGTAGATTGAACAGAATAAGAAAAATATCAGTCTCATACGAGAAAGGAAAGAGCATCAAAAAATTAGTAAAAGTCTCAAACCCTAGTTTTAGGTAAACCACAAAATCGGCATTAAAATAAGGTACATAATGCATACAATGAACGTAGACATGAGATTATTAAAAAAAACCATAATCGAACCAGATTTGGTTCAATTAAAGCAAATCTGAAATCCTAATTTGGGTAAGCCATAAATTAAGCAGAGAAACAAGGAAAAAATAATCACATACTGTGTACAATGAACATAGGCAGGATTTATTCAAAAAGCAACAAAGAATCGAACTAGAAAAGATCTGAAACCCTAATTTAGGGCAAATAAAGGAAATTAACAGGAATAGGCAGATTCACGCATAATGAAGTGAATATAGACGGGATAATGCTAAAAATCAAAGTCCGAACCAGTTTAGGTTCGAATCAAAGAGAATCTGAACCCTAATCTTTAGGGATAAGTTGAATCAGTGAGAGATACGAAAATATTCGTACTTACAAAGAAAAGATGATGAACACAGACGGAAACAACATGTTAAGGATTTTGAACCAATTTTGGTTTGAATCTCTCTAGATCTGCTTGCCATTTTAGGCAAGCCATTAGGTAATACGAAAGAACGGGTAGCCAGTAAGAAGGAGGGGTCAAATAAGGTAGGGAATCAACGATTGATTCCATTTTGGGGTTGGAGTCGGAGGGATTTTGGGTGATGGCGCTAGGGTTTTGAGATGAGAGGGGGAGAAGATGAGAGAGGGAGTGTATAGAAACGGCGGGCTGGGTGAAGTGATAAGGGTTTAGATGGGTTAGGTTAATTAAAAATGGTTAGGTTGATATGGATCGTTGATTTCGGAGATCAACGATCATGATTCAAGGGTTTTGGGTTGGGTTATAATAAACGGGTGTGGGATTGGGTTAATGTTTTAAGGGTATTGGGTATTTGATGTTGGACTGGTGTATTGGGCTGGGGTAATTAGGTAGTGTATAGGTGCGAAATTGGGTTTTTTAGGGGCCAGATTTTAAATACCCAATTTAACACATAAATAACTTATAAAAAATAATTAATAAATAATAAAAATATCACTTGTGCATGAAAATGATTTAAAATAATTATTTAACATTGTAAAAATGTAAAACGTCATTTTTTGTATAAATAATGTAATTATGCATATATATATATATATATATATATATATATATATATATATATATATATGGGTTATTATTGCAAAATATGCAATTTTAGCCTAAGGATGCAAAATACAATTATAATAAGTATATAAAAAATATTTAAGCTTAATACGGATATAGATGGTGAAAATTAAATGATAAATCATCATAAAATTATTATGAGATGTAATTAATAATTATTTATGCAAAAATAAATTGATTAAAAGCCCTTAAAAATTATGAAAAATTATGAAAAAGTACTTGATGATGCTCATGCACTATTTTGAATGTATATATGTATTTTTTGAGAAATATAAAGAAAAAATTGAATATCAACACATGTGTCAATGAAGCATGATATTATAAACTATAGAGATAGGAAGTAGGCGAAGAGTACCACAAATATATCAATATTTAGACATTGAGCTTTTAAGAAATACTAAAATGTTCCATCAAAAGAAAACGAAAGATATATCAATATGCTCTTTATATAAATTTAAATGCACGACGGACTAATATGTACAATATTCGAATTAAAAAACTAAGACACTACTCCATATGCATGCTAGCATAATGAAACAAGCTTAAACTTCACAATAGTCCATGAAGTCGTAAGAGCCAATAATACTGGAGAAGCAGAGTTGATGGAGATAGAACATTTTCTTGCCTTTATATATATCCTCCTTTTCAATTGGATGGCGTTGCTTGAACTTTCCCAAGCGTTTTTTTTTTATTGAATTAGTCTACAATAAATAATTCAATGTGCCTCTTCATATATTCCAACTTTTTCTACAGAAACGAATTGCAAGTATGGTTAATTAATGTATTGACATATGAAAGGAATGATATTTATTCATTTATTGAATTATGGGTACTTGTAACGGAAGGAATATTTATTTTCTTTTATGCAAAAATACTGAAAATGTTCTAATGAAGGACAAAATGTGGACATCGTAACGGAAGAAATATATTATTTTTAATACAGAAATATTGGAAGTGTTCTATTGAAGGACAATATGTGGGTATTTTTGTAACTCAAGTTTAGAGATAGAGGCTTCTCACATATATATTTTTTTTAATTTAATACAAAAATATTGAAAGTGTTCTATTGAAGGACAAAATGTTGGTATTTTCGTAACTCAAGTTTAGAGATAGAGGCTTCCACTTTTAGTATAATATAATTTAAGAAAATAATATTACTCTTTGTTAACGGCATTGATAAATCAGTAATAAACTTGAAGCGTTGAGACTAGATAAGTCCTTCAAGATTGGAAGAGAAGGTCGAAAAAATACAGCATGCAAGCACGGGATATTCTGAATATCATATTCAGCTGAAGTTACATATATACTATAATTCAAACTAAAAACACACTACTTATTTATATTTAGTCCTCACACATTTCCACAAAGAAGCATAATACAAATGGAGTAGAGCATTTAGCGCCTACTTGCTTAAAATCCTGAATCTGCCTCACAGTATTCAGCTCGAGTTACATATAACATTCATAATCTTAATTAAAGCCCACTTATTTATACCAAGTCCTTACACATTGTCACAAATAAGCGCTAATACAATAGTATTTCACACGTACTGACTTTAAATCCTGAATCCGCCTCCAAATGCGATGGAACACATTGTTTCCACACCAAGCCGATATCCGGCTCCCCACAGTCCCTTATTGGGTACAAGGACTTATTCCTGCAGACTCCCCATATTAGAAGCCTTCTCATTTTTCATAATGGCATGGAATAATGTAGCTCGATCCTCCTCGACAATCTCCCTCAACAATTCATCTTCAATTTTGGGTGCTTGCCAGTGAGAAGGGTCCTCCACAAGGTCTTCACTGAATATCATGCTTGAAACCCACTCTTTCCATGTAGTTCTTTTGTATTTCTCCTCTTCCAGTGTTCCTGTGGCTAGGAGCTGGTAGACATACACAACTTTGTCCTGACCAGGCCGAAAAGCCCGTGCAATGGCTTGCTTGCTCTTTGAAGGATTCCACTCTGAATCCAGTAATATTACACGTGATGCTGCTGTCAAGCTGATGCCTTCTGCACAAGTTGTAATGGATGCCAACATTACCTTTGATGGTCCTCCTGGCTCCTCAAATTGATCCATTATCCTTCCTCTTTGGAAAAGCTCAATGTCACCTTGAAGCACCAGTACTTCGATGCCCTTTCTCCAACCATAGAACCTCTCAAATATCTCCAGAAAAAGATTGATCGGAGCAATATTGTGGCAGAATATCAAAACCTTTTCTTTCCTGAGGAGACAACGAGGTATTAGGCTCATTACAAATTTGACTTTCGAACCCAACTTCAGGTCAAACTTGAATTGCTGAAGAGCCTCGAGCTCCTCTTCCTTGAAGTACTGGCTAGAACATGCTGTCGTTCTGATCAACCAAGGATGGATTGCGCCAAGGGTAATCAACAGCTCCAACTCCAGTGGAAATCCTTTGTAGATGGGCCTTTGATTTTGAAGCTTCACCAAAATTTCTTGCTGAAGAGTGGTTGATTTCATCATCAAGGTATAGCATTGTAAACCAGGGAGTTTATCGGATGATCCACCGTCATACACATCTATGAATCCACCTGTTAGTTTCTTCAATATATTTAGGCCTTCTTTCCTTTTCTTGGGGATGTCTGAATCAATGACACTTGAGATTTTATCAATAAACATCTTTCTCGCTCGATTTTCCAATGAAAAGCGAGATGCACCTTTGTTTTTCTTCTTATACTTGGGATCCAGCTCCTTCAAGACCTCATCAACAAAGATTGGCCTTGCTAAGGTAAGTGTGTTGAAATACTCCCCAAAATTATTCTGGAATAGTGTACCAGAAAGCAAAATCCTAAGCCGTGTATTGACCTTCATTAAACCCTTTCTTAACCTGGATTTCGTACTTCTCGGATTGTGTCCTTCATCAAGTATAAGGAGCCCTGGACATTGCGTCAACACCTGGGCCATATATTTCCTATGCGCATAAGGTGAATCTTCTCGTGTCAGTGTTAAAAAGGAGGTATAACCCATAAGGAGAACACTGGGTTGCGAAAGCCACATCTGCATTTTTTCAAGGCAGTCCAAGACATGCATGACATCCTGGTTGCGAGGAAGACCAGGACACAATTTCATCTTTTCCCTTAAAACCTCTCCCTTATAGGTCTGACCACCATGAATTTGGTAGACTGGCACAGGAATTTTCCACTTAAGTACTTCTTTGTACCAGGTGTAGAGTGTTGTCTTTGGAGCAAGGACCAATGGCCGTGACCCAGGAAATAACTTCAGGTAGCTTACAAGGAAGGCAATAATTAGCAAGGTTTTCCCAGCTCCTGGAGTATGAGAAATAACACAGCCACCTCTCTTTTTGCTTTCTGGTTCCATTTCCGCAGGTACTACGGATCCAGCAATATTTTTCCACAGAAATTCAAAGGCTCTCTTTTGGTGTACCCGTAATTTATTTCTAAGATCAGGTATCAAAGCCCAGACATTGTCTTCCCCTTCTCCGGATGATGAGGGTGCATTGGAAGAAGCAGGAATGGACAAACTATCAAGGCCATCTTGATCCTGCTTGTGATATGTAGCTTCTTCAGTTCTTTGTTCCTTGCTTGAACTGTAGTTTGCAGAAGGCATCTGTAGATATGAACAAATGGAATTCTAGTAAGCTGGCAAAGGAAATAAACTAAAAAAGAGTGTAGTAATAAAAGCCTAACATGCAAGAATGATAGTACAGATCTGCTTCAACATGCTTCCTGAATTACATGCCGAATATACTTCCCATTACGTGTAGGATAAATGATGAGATGGACCAAGAAAAAGCTTCATCTCTTGGTCAAAAACATTTTTGAAGTGCCACCACTTTGTGGAGGGAAAATCTCAAAGACATCTTAAGCAGGTGCTTCAGAATAAGAGCAATGAAAGAAGTTCGAGACATGGCTTACAAAGGGTGGTGGAACATCCTTTATTTCGGTGCTAACAAATCCACATAACCGGCAAATAATTCCGATTTCTTCATTAAGTCGATAATCATGTCGACAAACTTCTCCACGTATTTCAGCTCCTATCCTGACATCACTTGCATATTGAACATGGGAATCCTGTGCCGCATTTCATAAGGACAAGATCAAGCATAAGGTAACATAGCAATACAGAAATAAAGTGGTAGATGAAAGAAAAATAACATTCAATGTTTGATCAAGATAATACCCAAACATAAAACAGTGACCTGTCCGATAATTCTCCAGTAGCAGAAAGAACATTCCGTGAACAATAGGATGAAGGTTACCAACACCAGTAACTATTCAATAGACGTACCTCACCGTCATCAAGAAGATAACATGACGCCAGGGCTAGTTCCATCTCCTTCCATAACAAATCAATTTCTGAAATCTCCTCCTCCTTATTCGCTGAAACATTCTCAGCGGACTCTCTATGGCCAGATTTTGTTGACTGAAACTCTTTCCATTGATCAATTATTGGTGGTTGTTCCTTATTAAGGGTGGCATCAATGTTTGCCATGCACCTCCTTATCAACTCCTTGTACACGTTAGCCGCTACAGCACCCTTTTTGAATGATCTTATATCATAAATACTGTCCTTTTTTGAAGTATTTCTTTTGTACTTCTTATGTGAACCTAACCCCCCACGTCTATGATCAAGTCCCATGAATTTTAACTTAGAAATTTTGACTTGCCCCCAGCGTCTTGCTTCTGGTTTTGTGAAGTTCATCCTAGATGTGTTCCTATTATGCGATGTTGAAGAGCCATTGAAATAAATGTATCTGGAAACTATTTCACCAATCTCTGCTGACACATCTTCAGGAACTTCGTCATCTAGCGGAACATGTTCATCGCCAATCAAATCAGTTCCCACAGGAGGCAGGGGAACAATAGCAAGTTGACGTTGACTGTCATCTGTAACTGATTTCTTGTCTTCAAGCTTATTTATATCTGATTTGAGCGCGTTTCTCCATCCAGCTGAACTTTCAGAGGACTTCTTCTCTTGAGGTCTAGTATTTCCTCCCAACAACTTTCTCTCGTAAGACCTGATATTTTCTTCAATTTCACCATTCTTATAAGCATAATCAGCTTGAATAGATAGTGCAAGTGGTAGTTCTTCATACTCCACTTTTCTCCTACCCCCAACTAACCGTGTAATCTCAACATCAAAATCTGTCAAATCATCATCACATCCATAGTAACGCTCTGGCTGCACAAATCGACGCTTTGACCTTCGTGGGCCCATAGGGTCATATAGAATCAGAGGCCCAGCTTCACTTGCGTCACTGGTAGAATTTACGACAGGGATATCCCTACTGAATTGAACAACAGTGGTTGTTGAAACTCCGTTTTCTAACTTGAAATTCACAG
Source organism: Nicotiana knightiana (assembly GCA_005239525.1). Taxonomy (NCBI): domain Eukaryota; kingdom Viridiplantae; phylum Streptophyta; class Magnoliopsida; order Solanales; family Solanaceae; genus Nicotiana; species Nicotiana knightiana. The sequence continues at coordinate 33,006 of ML399938.1, read as the reverse complement.
AGTAAGAAAGTTGGTCCAGATTTGGTTCTTTTTTGTCAAGATCATCATCCACAATCTCATAGACAATCTGGTTGTGTATCGATCTCACATCAAATGTAGCTTCTTTCAGAACCGATGCAGCCACTAACCATGTGAGGTCAGAGGAGAATTTTCCAATAAATAGTTTAAAATTCTGCAACGAATTGCAGTCCTCAGAAGAACTCCAGCGATAATGTTTGTCTTCACAAGGTTTAGGTTCAAGCCTTTGGAGAATGGCAATCTGATCAATGTGCAGCATGTTTATCTCTTTACTTAGGGCTTTCTTAACAATGGGAGGAGGGCCTTGAGTGACATAAACGCTGACATAAAATTGGCAAGTACAAGTGAGCTCATGAGGCTTCCTCTCTATTGATCTTATTTTTGCATCAATCCATACCTACATGGAAGAATCAAAGATAAATAAGCACAACCAGTTACTAAGCTTCACAGGAAAGAAACCCTGAAAACAAATGGAGAAAGCGCTATGTGCCACTCCAGCAGAAGTCAGAAGAACCCAACTTCGGTACAACAATTGAAAATATCCTCTATCATTTGGATAAAAGAAGGCTGTAAAATTATCCAAGGCTGCAACTTACAGGCTTGACATCTTTCTTATCATCTGAATCTTCTGCTTGGTAAGGGATTGAAAGGGCACAAACATCAAGTCCGGGTCGTAAAAAGCAGGCACAATCAGATAAAGTGGCTTTTCTAGACCTTATTCGAAGATCTGTTACCGGAATATTCTCCTCAATCACCTCCTCATTAACTAGAACATTAGTAGTGATGGTCCCTACACTGATCCTTAGGCGCTCCACAGCATGCCAAGAGCCGTACCAGAATGTCTCAAAAGCTGTCAAACGATACAAGAATAATCAAAGTGCAAGACAAAATGAAGATGTAATCCTTTGTCGAATGTATAATTTACAGCCTCATTTCTACATGAAAGAAGTGAATCTATATTCAGTTCTGTCTTGATTCTCGTATCAATCATTGGAAAGAGGTTAGTTTGCATCAAAAAAGAATAGTAAGTCGTTTGCTTGATATGAAAATATCCATTTGTAGCAAGAAATGACTAAAATCAAATTTTGAAAGGAGACTGAAAACAATAATCAATGCTTCAACCAGAGGCAGCAATATTGCAACCGCTTGACAACTTTAGTGACTGAATAGCAGTATGAAAATTTGCACAAACCAGTTTCTACTTGTTTTCTAGAGCTGGAATTGCTTATAGCTCAAAAGTAAGTAGTCGTGCAAGAAAAATGAAAGAACTGCTACATGACAAATATGAAGCAGGAGAAAGAGTATAGTCTTGCCCAATGAATACACTTTAGGTTATGCTATATGTGGTTGATGTGGTTATGGGAAATAATAAGCCTTACCAACCAGCAGACCATTAATAAAAAGCCTTCAGAAACAAAAATAAGTTGTTTAAATGAGATTTGATTCCTCGCGATCCAATAGCATCCAACAATTAAAAGATAAACGGCATCACAAGATTCCACTCCATCAACTTTTTGCTTCTATAATCAGTTCTACATGAAGAACTTCCCAAAAGTGTTTTAACAATTCATAGTGGAAAATGATTAACTTTCAAAACCAAATCCAACTTAAATCAGCAATATTCTCCCAGACGGCTTCTCAAATGATGGAGATAGTATTAACAAAAAAAAAAAGAGAGAGAGAGAGAGAGAGAGATAAGGAAACGCAGTTCACAGGTCATTGCTTACGGTGTGGATCAATTGGATGGGCATTGTAATGTAATTGCCTCTTCATCACCACTTAAAGATTCAAGTCCAACCTTGTCAGCGCAGTCAGAAGAAAAGAATCACTCTAATTATGCCGAATAGCTGCAACTAATACNAAATGATGGAGATAGTATTAAAAAAAAAAAAAAGAGAGAGAGAGAGAGAGAGAGATAAGGAAACGCAGTTCACAGGTCATTGCTTACGGTGTGGATCAATTGGATGGGCATTGTAATGTAATTGCCTCTTCATCACCACTTAAAGATTCAAGTCCAACCTTGTCAGCGCAGTCAGAAGAAAAGAATCACTCTAATTATGCCGAATAGCTGCAACTAATACTGACAAAGCGGGATTTGAAGGCAGCACTAAAGCAACTTGCAATGTACAATATCTCCATCTGTAGCTGCAAAAGTAACCCACTGTTTAAATTCCTGGATGCTCAAAACAGAAGGGAAAAAAAAATACAATATTTTGTAAGATGAGATAAATAGGAACACTGTTATTCTTTTCCATTCCTTTTATTCTTCTTTAAAAAAATGGCCAAATCTTCTTATTCCATTTTCTTGGTTTTTTAAAATTCTTTTCACATATATATATAACACCCAAAAATTAATCAGTGCAATTTTTCACTGTGTTTCCTTCCATGCATTTCCTGAACGACCACACAGTTTGAATATCCATGCTGGACTTTACATAATCATAAATATAAACTGAAATTTTTTAATTTCTAAAGATTAATTAGCTCAGTATGTAAGGGTGAAAATATACTCTATTTTATCTAAGAAACAAGGGATCAGAGTTGCATTAAAAAGTGAAACTTTTTATCATGCGTAACTTATGTGGAAAAGTTTCTCCTTACATGAAAAAGACACATAAAGAGAACAAAAATCTTAAGAGAACAGTTCTCATAATGCAACTTAGCTAAATATGTTGAGTTATTGACTTAAAAACGTGATTAGTACTCGATTATTCACTTAAAACGTGATTAGTACTCGATTATTCACTTAAAAACGTGATTAGTACTCGATTATTCACTTAAAAACGTGATTAGTACTCGATTATCCATAACCACTATTAAACTGGAGCATTTCAAATTATTAGCATCGGGACAGAGATAAAGGATTGAAATTCATGTATTGGCTAAGTTAATTTTCCAATGCAAAAAGCAGTTCCGTTGAAGCTATAAAAAATTGCACCAAGTTTGCTATTGAGCAGGAATCATGTAGGCATAAAAACAGAAAAAACGCTGCAGGTTCATAAAAGAATGCGCAAAAAAGAAGCTACTAGTTGAAATACTAATCACACCTAAGCATAGCATGAGAAAAAGGAGTTAATTTATCAAATTGAGAAACGAAAGTCCAAATAAGTCCAGAAATATACCCTGAATCTGACAGAAATGTTGTCTCCTCCAGCAAATTCCAATATATTTTGCCCAATTAGGAACAGTTATTTGGATAATTGAATTAGCTACATATCAACTGTAAAGTCCAGAGGCAGAACAAGTCCGGCCGAGTTTTATGATAATCCGGCGAGATTGATTCTGCACCTTTTTTTGCGGCAAATGCATTTGTAAAAGCCAATTCGGAAAGTGGAGTGTGAGAAATTGCGTGAATAAGTGAGTGGAGAGCGAATAAGGGAAAAGTCCAGTGGGTTAAATTGACTGAGAAAAGCGATTCTCTCTCGGGGTTTGGGCTTATTGTCTGCTTGTCTGCGTCACATCTGGGGTTTTGTGCTGACTACTAATGTAGTGTCTCCCTTTTTCTGCATGAGTTACGTTAAATTTGAGGTGAATACTTTGGAGTCCGCAATGGTAAATCGCACAGTTAATGAGAGCAGTAAAAAGAAATTAATGAGTCTTTTCCAGCTCTGACTTTGTCAATCCAAATATGTCAAGTCTAGTTTCATTTTTTCCATTTAAGTGACCACATTAAATTTTCTTTATAACGAAATTACAATAAAGACAGAAAAAAAAGGAAAATTTTATACAAAAGGAAAGATAAGATTTATAGGAAGAGAGAAATGACAGAAGTAAAATGACAAAACAAAACCCCCCTCACGAGTAAATGTAGGCTCAGTCCTTATCTGAATTAACGTGTTGAAAGAAGATAAACGCGAAGGAGCAGTTGGTAGGAACATTGGTTACCGAGATTAAAAGCCAATACCTAGGAGTAGTAGTTGCAACTAACGGGCTTCAAAATTCACACACACTAGAAAGATAGAATCAAATTTTACAAATCAAATCAACTTTAAAAAAAAAAAAAAATTTACTTTGTTAGCATTGAGTTAGGATATAACAACTAAACCGACGTATAAATGTCAGGATGAGAGGGGAGAAACAAAACATTGAACGCAAATAGAAACCTTATATGTCATAAGAGCATAGACGAACAAAAAAAAAGAGAAAGACAAGATTTTTTATTCTTCTGTTTTGTTTTGTCTAAGTCATATAATATATGTACAATTGGCCCGGGTCCCATATTTCAGAAAGACCAAAAAAAACTAAAATATAATTTTGGACCTATATTAAAATGAGCCAAATTATGTAATGTCCAACACCCCCCTCAAGCTGGAGGGGGAAGCACTCCAAACTTGCAAAGCAGATTGTGATGGGCTGGACCTGGTAGAGCCTTTGTCAAAATATCAACAAGGTTAGTAAATGAGGAAATATGATGCAGAGAAATCAATCCAGATGCTAAACAATCAGGAACAAAATGACAATCAACTTCAATATGTTTGGTTCGCTCATGAAACACAGGATTCTTAGCAATATGAAGCGCAGCCTGACTATCACAAAAAATAGGGACAGGATCAGACAATGTGAGACCCAAATCAGCCAAAAGTCGTACTAACCAAGAAACTTCAGCAACCACTTTCCTGAGAGCCCTATATTCTGCCTCAGCGGAAGAGAGTGAAATTGTAGGCTGCTTTTTGCTTTTCCAGGAAATAGGTGATCCTCCAAGAGTAATGAAATAGCCAGTAACAGATTTTCTAGATTGGGCACAAGCAGCCCAATCATAATCAGAGAAAGCGGCCATAGAGAAATCAGTTGTATTGGACAGGAGGATGCCTTGGCCAGGTGCATTCATAAGGTACCTCAATACGTGAATCCCAGCTAACATATGAGGGACTTGGGGAGACTGAAGGAATTGACTCAAGTGTTGGACAGCAAAAGCAATGTCAGGCCTTGTATGTTGAAGGAAATTCAGTTTCCCTACGAGTCTTCTGAAAGTGCTTGGATCAGACATAGTGGCACCCATGTCAGTTGTTAACTTTATGGAAGGATCTAAGGGGGAAACCACAGGGGTCAAATGATTACAATTAAATTCAGCTAGCAGCTCAGAAGTAAATTTATGTTGACACATCAGAAATCCATCAGGAAGAGAAGACACCTCTAGACCTAGAAAATAATGGACTTCACCCAAATCCTTAATCTTAAATTCTGTGTCCAGAAATATCTTCAAACTAACCAATTCTGTAATATCATCACCAACTAATAATATGTCGTCAACATAAACTGCCAAAACAGTGAGAGAAGACCCAACTGACTTTGTAAAAAGAGAATAGTCATTCTTGCTTGAAATGTTGCCTCTAGATGATAAAGCTTCAGATAATTTAGAAAACCATTGTCTGGAAGCTTGTTTGAGGCCATATAGTGATTTCTTGATTTTGCAAACCAAAGTAGAAGAAGAACTAGAAGAAGTAGGACATGAGAGAGATAATCCTGGAGGTATTTTCATGTAGACTTCCTCATGGAGATCATCATGAAGGAAGGCATTGTTAACATCAAGTTGATGTACAGTGCATCTCCTTTTGGAAGCAAGAGAAAGGAGACATTTAATGGTGGTGAATTTGACCACAGGAGAAAAAATTTCAAAATAGCAATTCCTTCCTTTTGAGTGTCTCCTCTTATTACAAGTCTAGCTTTATATCTCTCCACAGACCCATCAGATTTCTGTTTGATCTTATAAACCCACTTGCATGGGATAGGCTTCTTGTTGAGAGGAAGAGGAACAATATCCCATGTGTTGTTTGCCTCAAGAGCATTGAATTATTGTAGCATAGCCTGCTGCCAAACAGGGTGAGAAACAGCCTGTTGGTAGAACTCAGGTTCATGTAGGGGCATATCAGTAAAGTGAGTAGTGGGCTGAGGAGGAATGAAATCTGAAGGGATTGCAAAATTACAGACATAGTCTGCCAAATGTGTAGGAGGTTGATGAGTTCTAGTGGACTTCCTAAGGGGTGGCATAGCAGGAGCAGTTAAAGGAGATGGGGGAGAAGGAGTTGAAGAAATAGAAGAAGGATTAGTAGGAGGATTGGAAGGAGTTAGTTCAGAAGAGAAACCAGGTGATGAGGGAGAAGGATGAATAATAGGACAAGAAGAGATAGGAATGTCTACAGATTCAGGGAAGGATATAGGAAAAACAGAATAAGGGAGGGAAGAAGAGTAGGGAAAGATAGATTCCTGAAACTGTACATCCCTTGAAAAGAAAATAGAATGGTTGGACATGTTAAGTAATTTGTAACCTTTTTTGCCACATGGGTAGCCTAGAAAAATAGAGGCAATTGATCTGGATTGAAATTTATCTCTACTAGGTTTTAGTGTAGTAGCAAAATAAAGGCAACCAAAGGATCTCAAATGATCATAAGATGGTGGTGTGCCATGTAATTTTTCATAAGGTGAGGAATTGCCTAAAACAGAAGAAGGTAGTCTATTAATCAAATAGGTAGCAGTAAGCACACAATCACCCTAATATTTAGTAGGAAGGTTAGACTGAAATAATAGAGCTCTAGAGGTTTCTAAAAAATGTTTGTGTTTTCTTTCAACAACACCATTCTGTTAAGGGGTATGTGGTATAGTGGTTTGGTGTACTATGCCATTATCAGCAAAGAAAGTCTTTGCTTCAATGCTACTACCTAATTCATATGCATTGTCTGATCTGAAAGTTTGAATAGAACAATTAAAATGAACTTTGACCATTGAAGAGAAAGTTTTCATAATAGACAAGGTATTAGCTTTGCAAGAAAGTAAATGAGTCCAGGTAACTCTAGTAAAATCATCAACTAGAGTTAGAAAATAACTGAAACCATTGTAAGTTTTGGTGTGATAGGGTCCCCACACATCAATGTGTATTAATTGAAAAGGTGTAGTGATTTTGATAGTACTTTCTGAGAATGGTAATCTTTGTTGTCTAACCATGGGGCAAATAGTGCATAAGAAATATTGTTTAGAGGTGATCTTATCAGAAAGAAAGGAATTGAAGACATTCTATTATAAGGCATATGCCCTAATCTTTGATGCCAAACTAGATCCATTTTATTTGAAGTAGAATTTGGGGGTACAAGAGGGACTATGGGGTAAGGGATCAACAAAAGCATTACAAGCATTAGTAGAGACAACAGAAGAATTATTAGCAAAAAGTAAAGGCATGTCTGGCAGTAGAAAATACAGCCCATGAGCCTCTTTACCAATTTTCAGTGGCCTCTTCAGAGAAGGGCCCTGTAAAAAACAAGAGAAACTGGTAAATATGGCCATACATTGTAATTGAAGAAGAAGTTTGTGTACAGAAAGAAGGTTGAATGAAATGAAGGGACCAAAAGAACATTGTGCAGAATTATATCATGTCTAAGATACATTGAACCAGTAGAGATAACCTTTACTTTATATCCATTTGGTAGAGTTATTAAGAAAGAAGAAGTTAAAGGTTGAATATTGTGAAGAAATTGTTTGTAAAGAGTCATGTGATTTGTTGCACCAGAATCCAAAATTCAAGGTTTTCTATCTGAATTAAAAGAGGCATACAAAGAATGGGCTAAAGAATGCATTTTCTCTACTGGAAGAAATGACACACCTGCAAAATGAGCATATCCACCACTGTCCGCAGCAGCACTTGTAGTAGTATGATTGGGAGAAATATGTGTCTATTGAAGTAGGGTCATGAGATGATTGTATTGCTCTTTGCTAAATCCATGAACTGGAGCCACAGATGTTCTGAGAACAGTAGGAGAATAAGATGATTCTTCCATATGAACACATGAAGCAGATCTTTTGTTCTTTGTGAATTTGAACCATGAAGTCTGTAACACTTCTCTATTGTGTGTCCAGTTTTCTTACAATACTTGCAAGATACAATAGTAGATGATGAAGGCTTTTTGCATTCAAAATTGACTCTTTGAGTGTATTGCTTATTAGAATGAAATTGTGTTGATGGGGCATAAAAAGATGTTGAATCAGTTGAAAATCCAGGAGAAGAATGATGAGACTCTTTCTGACTTTCATCTTGTTGTAGTAGGGAATAAGCTTAGCTGATTGAAGGATATGGAGACATCATAAGGATGCTACTTTTGGCTGTTAAATATGAGTCATTAAGTCCACTTAAAAATTGAAATAGATGTTGGTCCTCAATGAACTTTGTTAAGGCACCACATGAACATGTTGGGCCAACATATGCAGAATTCAACTCATCCCACATACTTCTCATTTTAGTGAAGTAAGTGGCTATATCAGAAGAACCTTGAAAAATAGAACTGATCTCCTTTTGGAGTTGAATATACTTAGACCCATTAGATTGTCCAAATCTTTCATTTATGTCCATCCATACATCCTTGGCAGTACTAAGACACATAACACTTATAGCAATTTTCGTGATCCAAGCCTTAACCATGTTGTTACACCTTTCCCAGAAAGGAAAATAAGGAGAGTCTGGTGTAGGCTGGGCTATTTTTCCAGAGATTAGTCCTAATTTGTTCTTAGCTGAGAGGGATGTCAACATACTACTGCGCCATATGACAAATCCAGTTCCATTGAAAGGAACTGTGACCAGTTGAATACCAGGACTATCAAAAGGATGTATATACAGAGGATGAGATGGATCTAAGGTGAACTCAGCAAAACCATCAGAATTTGTTGGCATATTTGCATGCAAATCAGTGTTCTCCGTATTATTACTCATTTCAGCATAAATCTTTTGAACAAACGCAGAAATTAAATGACAACAAGGATTATCAAATATAATTGAGAATTAAGAACCAACAGACCAGGTATCAAGTCAACACAGCAAAAAAATCGAAGCTCAGAAACCCTAATATGTGATTATATAAGCTGAAAATAAAATTGTACTGATCCTCTTTGCAACCTGAAGAAGTAAAGCCTTCAAAACATTAATAGACAACTATAGAAGTAGATCGCCCAGAAATCCCCAAATTTTGAGTCCAGAATGTGGATCGTAGATCAAGCTGAAAGTGTGAGAAAGTCCTAGCACGGTTACCACCGGTCGATAGCTGAAGACGAGACGAATCGACTGACCCGCTCTGATACCATGTCAGGATGAGAGAGAGGAGAAACAAAATATTGAACGCAGATAGAAACCCTATCTGCCATGAGAGCATATACGAAGAAAAAGAAAGAGAAAGAGAAGATTTCTTATTCTTTTGTTTTGTTTTGTCTAAGTCATACAATATATGTACAATTGGGTCGGGTCCCATATTTCAAAAAGACCAAAGAAAACTAAAATATAATTTTGGGCCTATATTAGAATGAGCCCAATTATGTAATGTCCAACAATAAATCTATTTTCTTTTAATATGTTTTAAAATCTTAGATAGGTTTTTTTTTTTGAAAAAGAATAGACACAAAAATATTTGTGAACCACTGATAAAATATATTACTCTCTCTGTTTCAATTTAGATGACATATTTCGTTTATCGAGACAAATTGCGTGAAGTTTGATCAATATTTTAAAATATAATTTGTTATTATATTGACATGAGAAAAATTATAACTTACACTAATACTTTTCATGTAATTTGTATATCTAAATTTTAATTTTAGAATACTAAGTTGAACTAATTTAATTAGTTTTAAAGTTTAGATAAATTTATTCTTAATAAGCGAAATGTATCATCTAAATTAAAACACAGGAAGTAATATTTACTAAAACTAATATGGTGCATTTTATTTTTATTTACTTCAAACAATACTTTATTCTAACTTCGATGATTGTTTTCTTATCAAATATTGCTAAAATATTTCAACTCTCCATTCTTCCTAATTTATGATCTAGCAAACACTATATAATTTTCTCAATTTTGAAGTATTATTTTAGTGGTAAGTTTTAAAGCTAAATAGAGCATTTTATTGTTTAGGTGTATATAAATTTTTGTGTTTAATTAGTGTAATTTGGTTGAGGATGAATACATATTATGAAAGCAGAATTATTGTTAGATAAAAATGTTTATCATGCGTGGAAAAAGTTTCTCCAAAAGAATATTTCTTGGATTATATGTTCAATTTTTTAATATTTCTTGGATTATATGTTCAATTTGTTCAATTATTATTAAATATATATTAACTATCAAATAATATAACAAAGTGAGATGAAATTTATATGTTATGTGACAAACAAATCGAAAAGAACCAACAAATTCAAAAGAATGGGAATTGCATAAATGGAGCTTAGTTGGTTTGATAAAAATCGAACCACATCGACCATGTCCTTGGTTGCAGCTTATCCAATTTCATATTTTTTACTTGAAGCACGAATTTATGCTCCAAAAAGATATACATTGGGGGTGTGATTGGTATGAAAGAAAATAATTTTTGAAAAAATATTTTTCAATTTTTTTATATTTGGTTGGATTAAATGTTTTGGAAATTTCTTATGAATTTATTTTCCTTCAGTTGGGGGAAAATATTTTTCTTGTCAAGAGAAGGGAAAACATTTTCCAAAACTCCTTCTCAACCTTCCCCACCTTCACCAATCCACCTCATCCCCGCTCTTCAAAAAGACTTTTTTTTATCCTTCAAATTTCAGTTTTTACCACCCACCCTACTACCCCTTCACCACCCTCTCCCCCCGAAAAAAGGTTTTAAATATTTTTTTTAGTTTTAGTTTTTTTATTTTTCGTTTTAAAGGTTCAAAATTTTACAAGTTCCAAACTTATGAGTTCGGAGGTTTACGGGTTCGAAATTTCGCAGTGTTGAAAGTTTAGCGGTTCAGAAGTTTATAAAATTTGTGGGTTCGTAAGGTTGTTGGTTTAAAAGTTTATGCTTTCATGTTTATTATATCTAAATTATTTATGAATATTCTTGAGAAGTCATTTTCCTTAATTTGTGTACCAAACACCGAAAAATGAATAAGATTACTACTTTATTTTCTAAGAAAATTTTCCACAGAAAACCAAACACGCCCTTAATTTTATGATTTTGTTAATAAAGTATTAGTAGCAATTTAAGACTTCCGCAAAGATTCCTCCCCCCCCTCACCCCCTCCTCCTTGTCCATTTTCTTCTTCTCAATCTTCCTCTTTTTCCCTTCTTCTCTCAATAAATTTTGAGAACATATCTAAAATTGGAGCCTCTCGCAGAAATGCAGGATAAGGTTGTGTACGATAAATCCTTGTGGTCCGATATTTCTCCGCAGAGGCGAATGTAGAGTATGGCCACGGGTTCATCTGAACTCAGCACGTTTACTACGGAACATAAATTTATGTATAAAAATTTATAAAAGTTACAATAAATGGTAGGTCTGAACCCACAATTTTAAAAATATAATGGGTTAAATATTAAAAACCTTAAAAGTTGAACCCACAAAATCTAAAACCTGAATCTGCCTCTGCTTCCTTGGACCCCGCGCATAGCGGAGAGTTGCCTTTTTTTATAGCTAAAATCGGAAAATACTAATATGTACCTTAAAAAATTAAAAACTCTACTTATTTGGTGTTGAAAATTATGTGTAATATCCTTTTCAGTTTATATTGTATATCCTTAATAATTTGAATTGATTTGATTGGAGAAAATTGAGAAATACATTTATTGGATTTTATGGAGCTTGATAAAACTTGTTGAAGACTAAATGAGTTTATTAACGTTTAAAAGTTTAGGTTGAATCTAACAATTAAAAATGACGGATTGATATTGGAAGGTTGTATATCAAATATAAAGTTGATATGGGTTAATTTTGAAGAAAAATGTTTTGATAAATTTTTTGTGAGAAATTTACACAAACTACTATTATTCAGTGATTATTAGTTGATTGTAGCTATCATTTACTATATTACTTTCTATAGCTATGTTTTCAGGTTTTTTAGAGTGTATTCGATGTATTTAAGCTATTGTATTTATGAATACAATAACATTTTTCGACGTGAAACAAGGGATTACAGCTAGATAGATTATTGTATTCGACTGTATTCACAGCGTGAAACAGGGGATTACGGCTAGACAGATTATTGTATTTGACTGTATTCACGGCGTGAAATAGGGGATTACAGCTAGACATATTATTGTATTCGACTGTATTCACGATATGTATTTGTGAATACAATAATGTAGATAGCGCAATTCATGGTCTATTTATCTGTTTTTAAACGGAAAGTGAATCAATTAACGTAATAGACTCCTAATATAACGCAACAAACTCAATTATAGCACAAAAATTTGTATTTCCAGTTATAAAAAAAGATTCTCAACCTAAAACACCCCAAAACATATCAATCTTCAAGGAGATTATATAATTATATCGAATATAGTTAAATACATAAAAATACATTGAATACATGAAGTATAACAGGTCATTTATAGTGCAAAAACATATGAATACACACTGCAGATACATTTGAATACATATATACATCTGAATGCATAAATTATATTAATTAAAAAAATATATGAATACATTCATGGAATATAGCGAGACAGTGAATACAATGAAATACAACGAGATACACTGAAATACAATGAAAAAAAAAGATAATGAAATACATGAAAATACATCGAGATACATTGAAATACACTTTAAAAAAAAGGTAAAAGAATCTTCAAGTTGCTCAGCCCAAACTCCGTCATCTTTGTTCAAGAACAACCCTAATGTCGTCTCGTCGAGAGGGTCACGATTCTGACTCGAAACGTCATTGTTCCCGTTTCATCACCTTTATAAAAAAAATAGTAAAAAACATGAACATCCACATCACGTGAGTTAAATTCTGTGTGAATTTTGTAATTTTTTTACCTGGTTCAACAATGGAGACGGAGCTTTCACCTGAGGACGGAGTTTCACATGAATCGGAAGTTACCATTGAAACAGAATAAGAAGATCTGGATAACTTATTAATAGCTTGATAAAGCTCCAAAGCGGTGATTTTGGCTTGGCGTGAGAAGAAAGAGCGGAGATTCGCCGCTGATGGTGGTGGTGGCGGAGAAGCTTTCCAGGAGGAAGAACGATCGACGGAGGAAATGATGAAAGAGAATCCATGAGTTTGTATTCATGGAGAAAACTGGTGTTGAGAGAGAGAGGGTGGAGAAAAATTTGAAAGAATGAGAGAGAAAAATAATACAAAGTATATTTTATGGCGTAAGCGTATGAGGTGACCATAAATATATATTTGGCTATAAAAATCAAAAGGTAGCTATGGAATATAATTTTTTAAAATGGTATTTATTTAAAATAAATAAGGTATCAACCTTTACTATAGGAGGTAAATATTTCAATTTTATATAGCAAATTAAGATAACCATGTCATTACCCAAATTCTCAACCTTAGGGATCGTGATGGCGCCTAACACCACACTTGCTAGGCAAGCCAATGTTAGAATTCGATTAGTTATTTTCCTTTGGATATTTAATTAAACACAATAAGACAATTTAAAGTAAATTAAATCTAATGATTTCCAACTAATAACTTCATATATAAGGAATGATAAACGAATAAATAAATCGAGTCACAAACTAAATATATATATATATATATATTTAGTTTGTGACTCGATTTATTTATTCGTTTATCATTCCTTATATATGAAGTTATTAGTTGGAAATCATTAGATTTAATTTACTTTAAATTGTCTTATTGTGTTTAATTAAATATCCAAAGGAAAATAACTAATCGAATTCTAACATTGGCTTGCCTAGCAAGTGTGGTGTTAGGCGCCATCACGATCCCTAAGGTTGAGAATTTGGGTAATGACATGGTTATCTTAATTTGCTATATAAAATTGAAATATTTACCTCCTATAGTAAAGGTTGATACCTTATTTATNATATATATATATATATATATATATATATATATATATATATATATATATATATATATATATATATATATAACTCTAAGACTACCCCAGAGCCTGGTGTCACAATTCACGAACTTCTAAGAATACTAAAAATAATGGGTTGAAAGACATAATATATCTGTTTTGGGTGAAATAAAACAGTCTCTATAAAACTAGGAGAAGACTCCAGGAATCTGCGATTGCCGGCAGATATACCTCGTGTCTCCAAATGATGAATGACCGCTACTAAAGTCTCTAACGCTGGACGGTACCTGGATCTGCACAAAAGAGTGCAGAGTGTAGTATCAGTACAACCGACCCCATGTAGTGAGTAAGTGTCGAGCCTAACCTCGACGAAATAGTGACAAGGCTACGGCGAGGCATTAACAATATAACCTGTGAACAATATAAAATAAATCAAGAAGGAAATTCTAAAACAAAAACAAACAAACAATAACTGTAGCAACAATTAAAATAATTCAGTCACCTTTTCCAGGTCTCAGCTATAACCAATTCTCACGTAAGTTTCCAAATTTCCAATCTTTGACTTTAAAATAAGAGTAGTGAAAAATGTGAGAAATAGTAGAGTAAAACAATAAGCTTTCAAATCCTTTTTTTTTTCTTCTGAAAATTAGTAAAATATAAGTGTCCCCTCCCTTATTGCTCCTTGTTGCGGCGGGCAACCCGCTCCCACTTGTCCATCCTTATTGCTCTTCCATATATGTATCACCCTTATTACTCATGTTGCGGCGTGCAACCCGATCCCACCTGTCCACCCTTATTACTCCCTGTTGCGGCGTGCAACCCACTCCCATCAGACATATCATATCACTTTATTTATAAAGAATTTCACAATTCAGGCCAGGCCTTTCACGATATTTTTATCTCAACAATTATAAACAAGAAACTGTATTTTCTCATAAACTTCACCAATATCATCTCAAAATGAAACCAACAGGAGAATGAACATCTCGTAAAACAATGTCAACCCGCTCAACCTTTATATACTATAAAGAAACCAAGGAAACAACCAACACTTTCCAAAATAATGGAAACAATACCTAACAACAACTTAACCAAGCCAAGCAGTTATAGAAACATCAATGAGCCTAAAATAATTAAGCTATGAATCAAATAAATGAGAAACGGGGAAGGGATCATACTTAACAGACAATTTGGTGGTGCATAGATACTCGTCACCTCACCTATACATCACACACATGTAAATTCACATAGCAATTAAGTTGGGGATTCATATTCCTTCAAGCCAAGGTTAAACCAAGCACTTACCTCAAATTCGCAGGCCACTCACTGCTCAATTATAACTTTTCCTTTAGAGTCTTGCTCTAACCCGCTCGAATCTAATGATAATCAGATTAATACCATCAACATAGGCTAACGAATCGAATTCCACAATAAAAATTATAAAATATGCCAAAAATTCGAAATCGGCCAAAATTCGACCCCTGGGCCCACATCTCAAAATCAGTCAAAAATGGCAGAATCAAAACCCTCATCCTCTCCCGAGTCTAACCATATAAAATTTATTAAAATCGGACTACGTTTATCCCTCAAATTCCTACCTAAAACTCTCCAAAACTCAAGCCCTAACTCCCTCAATTTTACTTTAAAATCATCAATCAAATCCCAAAAACGAAGATGGATTCATGAAACATAACCAAAAAACGAGTAAAGAAAACTTACCCGAATTTCTATGGTGAAAATCGCCTCCAAAATCGCTCAAATCCAGGCTCCCCAACTCAAAATATGACCGAATGAACAAACTCATCTTTCATATATTTTTCTGCCAACTATTCTGTCTCGTTTCTCATGTCAAATGATCTCAAAACTCGCCTTTTATGCCTCCAATGGATTGCTTATGAAAATCTAGTCAAGTTAGGCTTTTGAATCATCCAATTTGACCTTATAATGAAGGAGATATGTAGGTTTTAATATTTTCAAATAGTACAGATTTTTAAATACGCTGTCAGTGGCAATTTCGTCATTAATCTGAAAAATCTGGCAACCTTAGTAAAATGAACATAAAATCCTTATACGATATCCATATTTGATGATTCTTTTTGCTACAGGTCGGTAATGACGATACGCGTCTAATAATTCAACCAAAACAGAAACCAAAACTTATTTGTTTAATATGATATCATATATGTTTGAAGAAACGACGCCAAAACATAAGAAAAATGAGCACAACACAACCCAAACCTATCCGAAACTCACTCGAGACCCTCGAGACCTCAACCAATAATTCAAAAAAGTCATATATCACTACTCGAACTTAGTCGAACCTCCAGAACACTCTAGACAACACGAAAACACCAAAACACCAAATCAACCTTTAGATTCAAGCCTAAGAACTTCTAAACTTCCAAAATTTGCTAACGACGTCGAAACCTACCAAATCACGTCCGAATGATCTCAAATTTTGTACACGCATCACAAATGACACTATGAACCTACTCCAACTTCTAGAATTCCATTCTAACCCCGATACCTAATTTTCCATTGTCGACTAAAATCGCCAAATTTCTAACTTTCGCCAATTCAAGCCTACAACGGAGTTTTAGTTCATAAAATGATCTCTTGGGTCATCACAATCTCTACCTCTAAAACATACGTTCTTCCTCGAACGGACATAGAAGATTACCTGAATTGGCGAACAAGTGTGGATATTTACTCTGCATGTCCAACTCGGACTCCTAAGTAGGTGCCTCAACGGGCTGGCCTCTCCACTGCACTTGAACTGAAGGATAACTCTTAGACCTCAACTGACGAACCTGCCGGTCTAAAATGGCTACCGGCTCCTCCTCATAAGTCAAGTTTTGGTCCAATTGTACGCTCGGACTGCTCGTCCGTCTGAGGATGAAATGTTGTACTCAACTCAATCCGTGTACCCAACTCACGTTGAACTGCCCTCCAAAAGTGCGAAGTAAACTGCGTACCCCAATAAGAAATGATAGACACGGGCACACCGCAAAGGCGAAAAATCTCTCGAATATATATCTATGCCAACCGGCCCAAAGTATAAGTACTTGCCACTGGAATGAAATGTGCTGATTTAGTCAGCCTATCCACAATAACTCAAACTACGTCGAGTCCAATACGAGATGCATCACAATACACCGTGAAAGAACCTGAACCTGACGGCAACACCAATCAGGTAACACCAACATCGGTGTTGAAGTCAAGGCTATCTTGAGCTTCTGAAATCTCGCCTCACACTCGTCTGACCATTTGAATAGGGCACCTTTATGAGTCAATTTAGTCATAGGGGCTGATATAGATGAAAACCCCTCCACAAAACGACGGTAGTAACCCGCCAAACCCAAGAAACTCCTGGTTTCCGTGGCTGTAGTGTGTCTAGGTCAGTTCTTGACTGCCTTTATTTTCTTAATAATTGTTCATAGCCAATTACAGAATTATCAAATAGCTTCACGTTAACAATAATCTCCTTTCAAACCTTCACAATACTGATAACGAGATACGATTCTTGAAGACCTCGTAATTATATACCCGAATTAACGTGTCTCATTTAACGCCACATGGGCGGGCACCTACCTTGTAGGTTAAATCTCAACGATTATAGCACGAATTTGGAAAATTATGCACATATAACTTTTTATACAAAAATTTTCGAATAAACTAACATGCATGACTCCCTATTAGTACTATAGTACAAATTTTAATTTCACAAGGGAGAATTTAAACACCAAGGATTTTTCATCATAAGGATCTCGTCCTTACATAATTTCCACCGTGACTCGTAGCCCGATTTAAACATACCAAATCATATTAAAATGCGAGGATCTCGCCCTTAATTCTGAATCACAAGTAATATGCGGATCGTGCCAATCGAAACATTCCATTTTCTTCTTTTAAATATTTTCCGTTAAACAAAATTACAACACGTAATGATAGACATAGATATCTCCATAGAATTTCTCAATACAAGTATTCACATAAGTAGATTTGTAGAGTTACGAAGCTCACCCGATAATGGAGCATATTAGGAGGTCTTTTCTAGATACTCATGATCGAATCAAGTAAAGGAAATTATCACTTTATAATAACTAAAGATTGTTATTGTAATGGAACCATTTGATATAGCGACCTCAACCATACCATGGAAAATATATCAACAGGTTAGGTCTCCACCTCTAGGAATCTGACCTCCATCTTCGACATTCCGACCCCTTTTTCCCTGGTTGGTCATGTAAGTTGAGTTGTAAATGCAATGTGGCACGCAACTTGAGTGCTCTGATGAAATGATTCGCCTGCTCATACCGAGTTTATACCAAATAACTTGGAATAACCATAGTAGGAATCTCGTAGCGGTGGTGCATTAAAATAACTCATTGAAACACCCCGAGTAATCAGATATACGGACTGGCTGGTCAGTTGCCCGAGCCCCTGCCGAAATAATTTGTTATTGCAAAGAAAAATCCACGGAATTCTTTAGAACCTCAAGACCTCTTAGTCTCCTTAGCTTCCTCTTTTCCTCATCCCAGACACATTCTAACATCTAAGGAATTTCTACCACTAGCCAAAATGAAGTATCAACTTGCCCTGAGTCGTACAAAATTTTTACAATCATAATCGAGTCCTTTCGTGAGTCTGGGGACTCGACCTCTGGCTATATGAACTGAAGTAGGAGTATGACGGGCTAACTTATCAAACCTGATGGCATGTCCTGACACCGTCATGGTGACCTCACGCAACCGTTCAAACCCTACGCGCCACACATTATGGAGAGTCCGAGAAACAAACTCTTTCAATAACATTTATGAGAACTGAGTCAAGTAGTTGGTGTTGCATTGGCTGGTCATCCTCTTCATAGGCTTGCTACAAATACCGGCGGCCTATTTCTTATTTACTATGCTGACTCAACATTGTTGAGCTACCCCATTTATTCATATGCTCTTCTTTATTCTTTGGGGTAACTCTTATCCTTATTGATGCACAATGATCCCAAAGGTAAGGCTCTATACAGATAATTCTTTGGCACGAACCATATAGTCTAGAAGCTTGTCAGCCACTGTCTTCCTCTGGAGTACCCCAAAATCCATAACCGTGACTTCCACGCTGAGTAGACCTTCTGTAGATTTAAAGTTGGCTATATAACTCCTTTGGTACTGAGGTATAAGGTTATCAAGGAGGCGTACATATCGCAAGTCCCAGATTTACCTCTTGCAAAATCTCAGGCCTTATACATTCCAAGCCAAAATCAATATAACACATGACCCCGCAATATATTCCTTGACGGCGGACTTCCCCACTTGGAACGAAGTCACATGTCACAATGTTTGATAATACACAATGTTAAACTCCACAGCTCATATAAATCAACCAGATGCCAGGTCCGTTGCACCCTTACATGATTCACTCGGTGATCTCTCATTACGTCCGCATCTTCAGTCAGAGCCACAACTGACCTAGTAATTTCATAATCTTCCCACCACCTCTTGGTGGAATCCGTCATCTGAAACACAACAAAATCAATCCCATTGCTTTCACCTATTCCCTTGTTATGCAACACAGGAGTAGCTATGAATCCTTATGGAATATGGACTAGTCCAACATGTACCGACTGAGCTAGAACCTCCACGTCTAGATCCATTTGAGACTGTACAATAGGTGCTGATGTTTGAGTTTTAGAATGAGATTTGCTTCTGTCTCTTCCCCTAATCGTAGCTATCATTGGGGCTTCATCCCTTGTCCGGTTGTAGACACTTTGCATGTTGCCGAGATTTGTGAGAGGATAGGGGCTGGTGATACCAATATTTGTGGGGAATAACTCATTGGTATTGGGATAAAATCTTAGAAAGACCCTTGGATGTGAATGAACAAGTGTGTCAATCTGCTCTTAAGGTAATTCCTTAATTTTTCATATTTCTTTTCCTGTAAAAATTGATTAGTTAAGTTGTTCGTATGTATTGAACTCACTCCCACTTATAGGACATTTTGTCTAAGAGCTGGTATGTTCACTACTGGTGTTACATTCCCCATATCAATCCTCAGTATTTTGGAAATTCTATGTAATGCTATTTTCTGAAGCATGGAGCAGTTATTATCAATGTTATAGATAGATCTTTTCACCTATTTGAATTATGGGGTAGATTCCGATTCTGATCTACCTTTGAATTTGTTCAAACAGATTTTGGAAGTTGTACTGCATCAAGGTCTTGTCCATCTTATTACTTGTGTTCCCTTTTTGATAGTGCTTGAAATAGATCCTCAGGAGGTGAACTCAAAGCTGGCTCATCATTTGTTGATGAACATGAATGAGAAGTACGCTCTTTGTATTGCTAGAATATAGAATTATTCTGGATACAATGAGTTTATGTTAATTGTTGAATTGCTTCTTTTCAGGTATCCATCCTTCTTTGAGAGTCGTCTTGGTGATGGTCTACAAAAGTCATGTATGTTCATACAAGCCATGAATAAAGGTGCTTCTCAAAGTTTAAATGCTCAGTCTAAAGCTCCAGGTTTCATGTCAGGAAAGTCGGACCCTGGCTCATTTGATCATGCAAAGCATGGGGTGCCTACAATCTATAAGCTCATCCGTGAAAATCGTCTTTCAAGGAACAAATTTATAGCCTCAGTTGTGCGCAAATTTGATACACCTAGCTTGATTGATTCAGTAGTCTCGTTTTTTATGTATGCACCAATTTGGATTATTGACCCTAACTTTGGTTAGCCTTCCCATATTTATTTTGTTTGCATTAATCTGGACTACTGATCCTGAATTTATCTTTCCCCTCCTCTCTTCCAGATATTGCGCTGAAATTCTTGCTTCATTTCCATTCACATCGCCTGATGTGCCCCTTTATTTGATCTATTCTATAAATCGGATTATTCAAGTTAGGGCTGGTATAGTAGAGGCAAATATTCAATCCTCAATGATAGAACAAATTCGCACGATAGAGTAGAATAAAAGTGAAATTGTTCCTAACTTCATAACCTCTAAGAGATAAGTACAGACGTCTCCGTACCGATCTTTCAGACTCTATTAAGCTTGTTCGTGAATTATGAGACCTAAGCAACCTAGTGCTCTGATACCAACCTCTTACGACCCAAATTCCCAACCTTAGGGATCATGATGTCGCCTAACACTACACTTGCTAGGCAAGCCAATGTTAGAATTCGATTAGCTATTTTCCTTTGGATATTTAATTAAACACAATAAGACAATTTAAAGTAAATTAAATCTAATGATTTCCAACTAATAACTTCATATATAAGGAATGATAAACGAATAAATAAATTGAGCCACAAACTATATATATATATATATATATATAAAACTCTAAGACTACCCCAGAGCCTGGTGTCACAATTCACGAACTTCTAAGAATACTACAAATAATGGGCTGAAAGAAATAATATATCTATTTTGGGTGAAATAAAACAGTCTCTATAAAACTAGGAGAAGACTCCAGGAATCTGCAAACGCCGACAGATATACCTCGTGTCTCCAAATGATAAATGACCGCTACTAAAGTCTCTAATGCTGGACGGTACCTGAATTTGCACAAAAGAGTGCAGAGTGTACTATCAGTACAACCGACCCCATGTACTGAGTAAGTGCCGAGCCTAACCTCGACGAAGTAATGACGAGGCTACGACGGGCATTAACAATATAACCTATGAACAATATGAAATAAAGCCAGAAGAAAATTCTAAACAAACAAACAATAACTGTAGCAACAATTAAAATAACCCAGTCACCTTTTTCAGGTCTCAGCTATAACCAATTCTCACGTAAGTTTTCAAATTTCCAATCTTTGACTTTAAAAGAAGAGTAGTGCAAAATGTGAGAAATAGTAGAGTAAAACAGTAAGCTTTCAAATCCTTTTTTTTTTTTTTAAAATCAGTAAAATATAAGTTTCCTCCCTTATTGCTCCTTGTTGCGGCGTGCAACCCGCTCCCACCTGTCCACCCTTATTGCTCCTCCCTATATATATACTACCCTTATTACTCTTGTTGCGGCATGCAACTCGATTCCACCTGTCCACACTTATTACTCCTTGTTGCGACGTGCAACCCGCTCCCACCAGACATATCACTTTATTTATAAAGAATTTCAGAATTCAGGCCAAGCCTTTCACAATATTTTTATCTCAACAATTATAAACAAGAAACTGTATTTTCTCATAAACTTCACCAATATCATCTCAAAATGAAACCAACAGGAATATGAACATCTCATAAAGCAATGTCAACCCGCTCAACCTTTATATACTATAAAGAAACCAAGGAAACAACCAACACTTTCCAAAATAATGGAAACAAGACTTAACAACAAGTTAACCAAGCCAAGTAGTTATAGAAACATCAATGAGCATAAAACAATTAAGCCATGAATCAAATAAATGAGAAACGGGGAAGAGATCATGCTTAATAGATAATTTGGTGGTGCATAGATACTCGTCACTTCACCTATACACCACACACATGTAAATTCACATAGCAATTAAGTTGGGGATTCCTATTCCCTCAAGTCAAGGTTAAATCAAGCACTTACCTCAAATTCGCAGGCCACTCACTACTCAATTATAACTTTTCCTTTAGAATCTTGCTCTAACCCACTCGAATCTAATCATAATCAGATTAATGCCATCAACATAGGCTAACGAATCGAATTCCACAATAAAAATTAAAAAATATGCCAAAAATCCTAAATCGGCCAAAATCCGACCCCTGGGCCCACATCTCGAAATCAGTCAAAAATGACAGAATCAAAACCCTCGTCCTCTCCCGAGTCTAACCATATAAAATTTATCAAAATCGGACTCCGTTTGTCCCTCAAATCCCTACCTAAAACTCTCCAAAACTCAAGCCTAACTCCCTCAATTTCACTTTAAAATCATCAATCAAAGCCCAAAAACGAAGATAGATTCATGAAACATAACCAAAAAAACGAGTAAAGAACACTTACCCGAATCTCTATGGTGAAAATCGCCTCCAAAATTGCTCAAATCCGAACTCTCCAACTCAAAATATGACCGAATGAACAAACCCTTCTTTCATATATTTTTCTGCCAACTATTCTACCTCGTTTCTCATGTCAAATGATCTCAAAACTCGCTTTTTATGCCTCCAATGGATTCCTTAAATTCTAGTCAAGTTAGGCTTTTGAATCACCCAATTTGACCTTATAATGAAGGGGATATCTGGCAACCTTAGTAAAATGAACATAAAATCCTCATACGATGTCCAAATTCGATGATTCTTTTTGTTACGGGGCGGCAATGACGATACACGTCTAATAATTCAATCAAAACAGAAACCAAAGCTTATTTGTTCAATATGATATCATTTATGCTTGAAGAGACGACGTCGAAACATAAGAAAAACGAGCACAACACAACCCAAACCTATCTGAAACTCACTCAAGACCCTCGAGACCTCAACCAATAATTCAAATAAGTCATATATCACTACTCGAACTTAGTCGAACCTCCAGAACACTCAAGACAACACCAAAACATCAAATCAAACTCAGATTGAAGCCTAAGAACTTCTAAACTTCCAAAATTCGCTAACAACGTCGAAACCTACCAAACCACATCCGAATGACCTCAAATTTTGCAGACACATCACAAATGACACTATGAACCTACTCCAACTTCCGAAATTTCATTCCTATCCCGATACCTAATTTTTTACTATCGACCAAAATTGCCAAATTTCTAACTTTTACCAATTCAAATCTAAAACGGAATCTTAATTTATAAAATGACCCCTTGGGTCATCACATACCATCAAAATTATAAAATACCATTAAAAGACATCTCCAACCTCGCCTTCTTCTTTGCGGACTGTGGACTTCTCTTTTCATTAAAAAGTACAGTACGTTTATTATTCCAACTCAAATGAAAACAACCATCCTCGAAGCAACACAAAGATCAGACCTTTTTTTTTTTTAATCCAAATAGCAAATAACAAAATTAATACTATATAAACAGAGAAGTTAGAACATACCAATTTGCAATTGGCAATTCAGTTCAATCGACTTTCTGTTTTTTAAATTGTAACACTTTGTTGTATTCTACAAATTTGCTGGTTTAATTTCATGATGCTATCTTAATCTTTCTGTAGATTTCTTTTAGTTTTTTGAATTCAATAAACTAAATAGTATTAATCAGAAGCGAGTTGATTGAACTAGAAACGTTGGTAATCCATTAAAAACTTCATTGACGGCCATTAAAAAGATTTGAAGCTCTGAATTCAAAGAATTAAAATGTGTGAAATTACTATTCGGATTGAGTGTTGCTACAAATGAATGAGAATATCCTTTAGAGTTTATATCTCAGTTTTGAGAGAATTTAATGAAGGTTCGTGGTTGTTTTGGTTAGAATTTAAGATTGAAACCCGAAAAATAAAATTTATAAGTGTTATATATTTTGTATTTCGGGTGTAAAAACGACATAAAAAATATATACAACTAACAAAAATGTATACAAGTATTGTATGTAAATTGTACTTTTTCACCGAATACTATACAAGAAAATTGTATTCAAGTTGAAAATAAATTATAGATTTTGATTGTATTTTGTATATATTTTGTAAAAAACTTTAGTTACGTTTTATAAATATGAAAACTTAGATAAACTGGATAAAATAAGTTTAAGATTTCGTATATATACGAAAAAGTTCCATATGTTAAATTGTTTCATCAAAGTTTATCTGACTGCAATTCCATTGATCAAACCATCACAAACCTGCTCCAAATGATATCTAATTTGAAACAAAATATCCACATACTAACACAAACTATCCTCAGCCATTAATTTAGTAAAAAAAAATCCAAATCAAGAAAATCCATTTTATTTTCTTCAACACTTTTTAAAGACCAATAACGAAGCTTTGAGATTTTTAAAGCAAATCATTAACTCAATATTTGAACTAAATTTAAGCATAAATTAACAGTATTCAAAAGATTTAGCAATAAACAATCTTAACTTTCAATTTTCAACCCCAAACAAAAATTTCAATCTTTCAAAATTGAAGAACTATGATACTCTTGATTAAGACGAAATTATTTTTGCAACAAAGTAAAAAAACGAAGACAATTTTTGAAGACCAATCCCTTTGAGATGACAATCGGTACAATTTTATGAACCAATTAAAACATGAGAAAATGAAGTTGTATAACCTCTCCCAAAATAATAGTCGGAAAATGTAAATTTTTTTGTATATGTATACATTTTGTATGTTGTATATAAAATTATACAAAATTTATAAACTTTTTCGACTCCCCAATATAAATAATTTCTGACACGGACTAAAAGTTATAATACCCCTTAAAACATCCTATTTGTGCTGATCTACCTACTTGGAGTGAATGTGTGAAATTCAGAAAAAGCCAGATTTATAAGTTCTAACTGAAAAATAGCCACAGTTTTAAAAGTAATTGAAATTTAACCACTTTTCAGGTAAAGATAAATCTGAACGAAAAGAGTATTCAAAATTCGAAAAATATTCCAGCATAATATACTGAAAGTTCATACACAGGTGCACCAATCTCCAGTATATTATGCTGCAACTATCCGTGTTGAAACAAAATCATGACTATTTTTCAATAACTTTGCAAACGTCGGCTATTTTTTAATTATTTAATCCAAAATTGGCTGGTCCATGCTATTTTCACGGAGTGAATGAGTAGTGTTGTAGGTCCAGCTGTAAAAATTGCACGGGGCGCCCTATTTAGACGCCCCTCTTTAACTTGTACCCGCTTTATTTTTATGTTTGCACCGGTACCCTTTTTTTGTTAAAAGCCTTTCGAAAAGACAATTTACCCTTTTACGANTTTTTTTGTATTAAACAGGAATATCGGAAATTTAAGGTATTGGATATAATTCCCACAGAAGAGGAATTGAATTCAATGCCTTTGATTGGACAATTGCCTTGAAGCCGGGTTCGTTCAAGGATAGTTAATGTGGTTCCTTCAACTGGTGAATCACCACGTAGTCGGAGTCGATCAAAAGAAACTCGTCAAACTTCAACTGCTAAATCACCTCGTACCCAGAGTCGTTCTAATCATTCTACAACGGTGTTTGACAATGAATTAGTCAATACAATATGTTCTGTAAGTTTTTGTGCTGAATTTTTAGTTTTATTTTTGTGTGTTTTTTGTAAAACTACATCATGTTTTAAGCTGAATTTTTGTTCTGTTTGTGCTTAACTTCAGCATTTTGGTATCTGAAGTTTTGTTCTGTTTTTTCTAAACTTCAGCATTATAGTAGCTTAAGTTTTTGTTCTTTTTGTGATGAACTTCAGCATTCTAGTAGTTAAAGTTTTTGTTATGTTTTTCTTGAACTTCAGCATTCTTGTAGGTGAAGTTTTTGTTCTCTTTGTCATGAACTTCAGCATTCTATTAGCTTAATTTTTTGTTCTTTTTGTGATGAACTTCAACATTCTAGTAGCTGAAGTTTTGTTCTGTTTTTCTTGAACTTCAGCATTCTAGTAGCTTAAGTTTTTGTTCTTTTTGTGATGAACTTCAACATTCTAGTAGCTGAAGTTTTGTTCTGTTTTTCTTGAACTTCAGCTTCAGTACTCTTGTAGCTGAAGTTTTGCTTTGTTTTCCTGAACTTCAGCATTCTAGTAGCTGAAGTTTTGTTCTGTTTTTCTTGAACTTCAGCATTCTAGTAGCTTAAGTTTTTGTTCTTTTTGTGATGAACTTCAGCATTCTAGTAGCTAAAGTTTTGTTCTGTTTTTCTTGAACTTCACTACTCTAGTAGCTGAAGTTTTTGTTCTCTTTTTGATGAACTTCAGCATTCTAGTAGCTGAAGTGTTGTTCTATTTTTCTTGAACTTCAGCATTCTAGTAGCTGAAGTTTTTGTTCTCTTTTTGATGGACTTCAACATTCTAGTAGCTTAAATTTTTGTTCTTTTTGTGATGAACTTCAGCATTCTAGTAGCTGAAGTTTGTTCTGTTTTTCTTGAACTTCAGCATTCTAGTAGCTGAAGTTTTGTTCTGTTTTTCTTGAACTTCAGCATTCTAGTAGCTGAAGTTTGTTCAATTTTTCTTGAACTTCAGCACCCTAGTAGCTGAAGTTTTATTTTGTTTTTCCTGAACTTCAGCATTCTAGTAGCTGAAATTTTGTTCTATTTTTCTTGAACTTCAGCATTCTAGTAGCTGAAGTTTTTGTTCTCTTTGTAATGAACTTCAGCATGCTAGTAGCTGAAGTATAGTAGTAGCTTAAGTTTTGTTTCTCTTTGTAATGAACTTCAGCATTCTTTTGTACCTAAAGTTTTGTTTTGTGTCTCTATACTAGAGGGTAACGAATGAGGTTAAAAGGCAAGTAGATGCAGAAAANAAGTAAACCCCATTCCTCTACTTCCATTCATATACTTTGCAAATACTCTCTTTCTCTCTCTCTCTCTCCCGTTCTTCGCTTTTATGATCGTCATTATTTTTTGATATTCATCGCTTCAACTGTTTGTTCGCCAACAATATTACGTATAATCACAGGTACATTGCAGTACCTTTACGTTCTGGGTATTATTTTTTTGTGATAGTCATGTTCTATAGGTTTTTTTTTGTGATATTCATGTTCGATATGTTGTTTGGGGTTAGTTCTACAGTGATTTTTTGTCATGTATACCTTAATTTTATGGAGCTGATATTTTTTTTTTGTGTTTAATTATTGGTGTTAAATTTGTGCTTTGCTGAGTTTTTTTATTTTGTAACTGGTTAACTTCAGCGTTTTAGCAGTTGATGTTTTGTTTTGTAGCTGATGTTTGGGAGTTTACGTTTTTGTTTTGTTTTGGTAATATGTTGAAGTTTTTGAACATGTGTGTCTGTTTTGTATTTTGTAACTAGTGAACTTCAACTTGTTTTTGTTTAGGAGCC